>JBBKCR010000012.1:8971206-8992577 GCA_037577295.1 Ladigesia roloffi | reverse complement strand
TATCTATCTATCTATCTATCTATCTATCTATCTATCTATCTATCTATCTATCTATCTATCTATCTATCTCTCTCTCTTTCTGTCTGTCTGTCTGTCTTTCTCTTATATAAATATATATTGTATGTATAACTCAGAACCTCACATGTGGTCGTCTATGATCTATAATTGTTTAACCAGGTGACAAATGACAACTTGTTGGAAATGCTAAGGAAAGTGATGAAAGTGTAAAGAACTTCACATATTATGTCTTGCCCCAAACACAAGCCCACTGTAAGCGTAGTCTAAAATAACCAGAGCTGTAATGGGCCCCCCTGGAAGAGAATCCAGGTGCTCTACTAAATCAAAACAAGCATTGGATTTTCCATCATATGGACCCTTTTTTTGGGAATCATGTGTAGTTATTATGGAGCCTGAATTCATTATATAGCATTTCGAAATGTTCCCCCCTTCTAGTCTGTCTCTCCCTAGTTGCTTGCAGGGTTGAGCTGCCGCTGGCCTGCTTTCCTCTGAGGAGCTCCCGAGCCGCCTGTGTCCTGCTTCACTGGGACTATTCGCTGCTTGTGTCCCCAAATCCATCAAAGAGAGCTCAGCCACCCCACCCACGTACAGCCACTGGGTGACACCTGTGCTCCACAGTGGAACATATATCACCCTCAGCTTAAATGGCCCTACCAGCAATTACAGACAAAACAATCCGCTTTGCTTTGGGCCATTGTGCAAAAACATTAAAAAGCAATTTGCCAGTTGGGCTATCGAGTGGACCCGCCGCTGCTGTGGCCAGGCATCAGTCCTCAGGTGGATTGTTAGTGTTGTCGAGAGGTTAAAGGGGAGGCACAGGAGGAGACGCAGGAACAAACGCCGGAACACAGAGAGATATCAGTGGGTTTCGCACGCTCGATGCACATGAAAGGAAACTGTCCCTCAGAGACTCGGTTCTGCTCGCAACAGACAACACCAGTGTCAGGTTATTATGAAGGTGATTGGATACATTCTGTTGTAATTAGGATATATCAATGCTTACAGCACATTGCTAAGACTAAATATTTGTAATGCGGCATGTGCACTGGAATGTGATTACTTGTAATTTTATGCTAATTTCATCTTCAATATTCATTCTTTTTTTGAACAGGCTTTATTCCTTTGTCAACTAATTAAAATAATGATTTCTTTATCTCGTTAAAGAGAGATTAAAGGATACTGTGTTATGTTTTATTTTAATTTTGATTACAAGATTATGTGCATCTGTGTACATATATGTATATACACAGTATGTGTGTGTGTGTGTGAGTGTGTGTGTATGTATGTATGTATTTGTGTACACTCACACTCATTTTCCTGGGAAAGGTCTTTTTTCCTAAATGCACTAAAACACATTTTCTGAAATTGTAAATGTTTCAGTTATTGTATGTTTATTCTTGTATGTTTATGGAATTTACACGGTTGAACTATTCTACTGTAGTACCTGAAAGGGGCAGTAGAAAACCATATCAGGTGTGTTATCAGCTACAGTTTTGTTCAGTTGAGCCAACTTTGTGGTTGTAAGGCCTGTTTCTGCACTCAAGCTTGTGATCCTATTAGTGCAGTGTGTGCAGATGCTGCTAGTTGCTAAGCAGCGAGAAGATGATAAAATATTGCCAATACAGCTGTTTCATTCATTTTCCTACCCTAGTTTAATCAAGTCTGTGGACCAACCATCATTTTAGTTAGGCCTATCAATATGAGGGAGTTAGCTCTGACAATGTGGCAAGCCGAGATAGCTATATCAGTTGTATTTTAATATTAATATCTAATATAGTATCCTAATTTTAATGTCCTAATCATTCTCTCTCATTGTGTCATCTCTTATCTCTGCAAATTCCTCTGACCAGACCACTGTCACAGCACATTCTATGCATCCCACCACCAGCACGAACCCCATCACACACACAAACACACACACACACTAAATACACAAGCCCTGTGTGTTTTTTTTTTTACCAGTTAATAAATCACCACCAAGCAGCAGCATATTAAATCAAATGAAATGGAGGTCGGCATGACTGACGCTTGACTGGGCTTCTGGGACATCCATCAGTTGAACAGTGAGTTTACACGCACTGCATGTCTTAATGATGTATCAGAAATTAGTAAGTCATGGAACGAGACCTCAGGTTGACAACTCCATTTGCATAGGCAGGTAAATAAAATGTGCTGAGCGAGGGAGCTGTTTGGTGGCTCGAGACTTCATTCTTCATCTGTTCATTGCCTCACTAGGGTTGGTGTCGTTGGAACACAACAATCACTCAGCAGCACCTTTCATTCATCCACTGGGCCCATGAAGCCAATTACATGATTATAAAACTGCTGCTTCAAGGATTGTTTTAAAGGGACCTAAGGACTGAGAATATTCCTGTAGGGCATCCATTAAAATTTGCTACCATTACAAGGCAACAGTCTTGAAAACACCTTTTTTTTCCAGAAACATTATAGATTTTTTTCAAGAATTATTTTCATGCATGTCTTGGGACTGAGCTACACATATACAAAACATACCCAGGCTGTATTATGAGCATCACTTTTATAACAGAAAGACACATTTCCCATTATATGTAAGGTATAATTCTGTATCGAATTCAAATTTAATCCACTATTAAAAACAGCATGTTCTAAACTAATGTTTTGGCCAGAAAAATTCACCCCACAGCAGTATTCCCTTAAGTTAAAAGAAGTGTTTCAGCCTGAATTGCTTTTAGACTGAGGGGCCATACAATTTAGCCAATCAGAGAGAAGGTCATTCATAATACCTGGGTCAAAACTTCCTAAGAATGGTTACGTGTATAGAAGATGAACTGATCTCCAGCAGGGCTTCTGTAATGAGCAAGTACAAAGGCATCGTATCATAAAGGAGTGTTTAATTCGGGAGGTTAATTAAAGTAATTCTATCAATGTGTGTGTAAACCCATACATACCTTATGTATGTGTAGATAAATTGTTTGTCTTTATAGACTAAGATTTAAAATTCCAAACAATATGTCCGTTATGCCTCTTTTAATAGCCTTCTAAAAAGGCCTCAGATGCATTGAAAAAAGTGTCGTACAAAAAGAGTGTGTATTAAGGTAACCCTGAATGTGTCTGAATTTGCTTATGTATAACAATTCATTCTCCTTTGTCTAGGTCAACTGTTATTAGACCCACAACTGATTGTTCTGGATCTTGAAAGCAAGGTTAATTTCACATCAGATGCCTCGAGCAGCACCTCATTAATGCCGATGAGTGTCAATTTGGAATGGGTTCTAGTGTTTGTTTGGGACGAGTTAGCCTCTGATGGGCTAATCAATTAGCGTAGCCGCTGATGTAAACACCACGTTGCCTGTCGCTCCCTCAAACACCCCCCTCCATTCTCCCCAAGTCTTCAGTACGGAAGGCAGCTTACCCCCTGCCTGATTACACTTAATTCTTTTCTCCAATTTCCTTGTCAAACTTAATCACATTAACTGTGTGTTCCTGCCCTCCAGGCACGCAGCTAGCCAGAGAGAAACAGGCTGCAGGCCCTGTAGGCTGGCTGTAGACGCAGATAGGCAAGAAAACGATAGCAACATTCAAGGGGGACAAAGTGGTGGGGATGTCAGTTTGATCATCTCTAATTATCATTTCTTTTTCTTTTTTTGCCCGTTAGTCCTTTTTTCCATGTTGACCTTTACCTACATGTTAAGAGTTAATGAGTGCAGAGATGTCAGGAAAGGAAAAGGAGAGGGAGAGAGGCTTGCCATTTTTTAAAATAATGGTGACATTAGGGAAGAATGGAAACCTATGCAGGGTAATTACCAATCTGTTTTCCATGGCTGCAGGTAATGTTGCTTGAGGGGAGCCCCAGGTGTGCCTGTCTCAGAGTGCCTCCAATTACTCACTGGTTTTCCTGAGCTTTGCATTTCTGCAAAGCCAGATGCGGAGCAGGTATTTTTTTCTTCTAAACCCCTGATCCTAGATATTTAAATTCAGATGACTGAAATGATACTGATTCTCTTTATTCTAGAGGCAATTAAACTTCAGGGATTTTGGCAGGGTTGTTGAGGACAAGTGGAAAACGACTGAAAAGAGTGTGGTGTACAGTACTAAAAAAGACCTCCAACACTCCAACAGGTTTCGCTGACAAACCTTTAGCATACATGAGTAAAAAAACACTATGATTAATTTCTTTAACAGTTTGAATTTAGAAACAGGAGCAGTAACGCCTAACACTGGTCAGTTTTCTGTTTGTGGTTAAATAATAGACAAGTCAGACACCACTGAATACAGCTGGTATACCAGTGAATACATTGGCAGCTGGTGGCCAGGGAGTTGCCCTTCACCTCAGAAGGCCATGGGTTCGATTCTGCTAATTGTGCCACAGAGCAAGATGCCGTCCCCACACACCCTGTGCTTTGTTGCCGGCTGCCATCTGCTTCACCTGGTGAAATGGTGAGAAGTTTTTTGTGACATTTACATATAATAAATGGATGCTTTGTAGTTTTAATATGTAGTGCCCTTCAGATACATTGGCACGTCTTGAGAACAAAACATAAATGAAAACAAGATGTCTATTAGCTTGATTCTATCCAGAAAATGAGATAAATGCAACCATTTGTGTGGCAATTTTTTCAGATGTCTGCCTTAATAAACATGTCCCAGTTAATAACACCACTGACATTTACAGTTTAGTATGTACAATTAGAATGTATACTTCAGTAGTATCACAAAACTTTAGTATGCTATGCATTTCCCCTTTGCCAGAATACTACCACTGTATTATAATGTATGTAAAATGAGTCCAGACTATTCTTTCACAGAAAGGATGTCTTCTGGGTACCTAGTACTGTATTTACTTGGAAAGTCTCTTCATTTTCTCATCAGTAGTCAGTTTAGGTGGAATTCCATTGGTCTTTAGGGCAGGGTCCTGAGATGTTCTCTGTAAAATGTTGATTGTGGAGTCAGTTACAGCCACATTATGTCTGAGCTTCCTGTCATTGTCCTTCTGGAAGTGAAAGCCATTACCCAGTGTCTTCCTCCTGGCAGAAGCAGCCTTTTTTGTCTAACATATTTTGGTATCAGATGGAAAACATGATGCCTAACAAGATTTCTGAGACTTTAGAAAAAAAAAATACACCCCACAGCATTACAAATCCACCAACATACCTCACAGTGGGGATCCAGTTCCTTCCTGTATTATCATGACTCTTCTTAGACCAAACCCACCTCTGGTGTTTTGTTGACAGAAAGCTCTATTTTTGTCTTATTTGGTCATGTCACCCAGTTCCAGTCAAAGTTCCAGTGATGCTGTCCCATTTATAGGCTTTCTTCTGGCATGCCATTCAAATAGCCTCCTAAATCATTCTCCTCACAGTGCTTAGGGGCAAAATACGTCCTCTTCCAGGAAGGTTTAGCAAAGCTCTGGTTGTTTGAAACTTTGGAAAAGGGTATTTTTAGGTGTGAATGCATTTCTGTATTCTTGGCCTGATTATGCCAGTGTAGAAACTTTTCCACATTTCATTGTGTATCCTCTCTTCTTCGCTGTTTTGATGAATGCATATTTGGCTTCCCTGTCATCCCAAATTTATGACTATGTAAAGCTCACATGTGCTTGAAAAAAGCAAAATAGGAATGGGCATGTGTTATCTAGATTTCAGTCCTGAACAGATTTTGTGTGCATATATGTAAATATATGTATGCATTAGGGCATTAACACAAAAGTCGACTAGTTGATTAGTCGGAAATAATGGCACTAGTCGACGGCCTCTGAGAATAGTCGACGAGTGTTTTTTTTTTTTCTCTCTTCCCTCGCTTTGGACATATTGCAGTCTCTGCCTCTGATTGGCTGATGCGGACACGTGCTCCTTGGTTAAACCAATTACTAGAGTTCCTTCATAAAAAGGGCGGAACCACAACAAGACGTTGTTTCTGTTCTCTACAGACGCAGCAGAGAACAGAGACACACATCACATGTGTGGAGATCCTTCACTCTAGACACAAAGAGCAGGAGACCTGCAGAACCTGCAAGTTGATGTGAAAGTACAAAAACAAACCGGCATTTTGCATGGTTCTGAAAAGGCACCTCTAGCTAACATGTTAATGCTAGCAGTGTAGGGAGTCCGGTTCAGAGGAGCTGAGCAGCGCCAGGGCTTAAACAGATCCCACTTTTTGTTTACACTTAAATTTACCCGAACCTTCAAGGTATCAGCCTTTGTTTTGTTTAGTTTGAATGTAATGTTGACTGTTAATGTTACAGAGAACTTTAATAAAAGTTACACAGTGTTGGACACCTTTGTTCCTGCTTGCATCTGACGTCATTAAGAATAGTCAACTCGACCTAGACTATCTTGCTGAACTAATCGACGAGGAAAAGTCTGAAGTCATTAATGCCCTAGTATATATGTATGTATGTATGTATGTATGTGTTTATATAGTAACGGGTGGGGCCGAATCCGAATACGGTATTCAGAATTGCACAAATAACGTGTTTTTTACAAATACTTAAAAAAAATGTTTGTATTCGAAAACCCCGGCATATTTCCCCCCATACCCATCCCCCCCTGGTCACACGCTTGTGTGATTAGGGCACTCGCTCTACAATCCGAAAGTCGTGGGTCAATCATGAAGGCTGCTTGACACCTCTGAACTACCCTGAGCACGGTTCTGTCACCACACCCTGCTCACCGGGCACTGGGTTCCTGGCTGTCGCTGCTTCACTTGGTGAATGAGTTTAAATGCAGAAGAGGAATTTCGTGCTGTTCACACTGTGTGCAATGGTGTGTTCACGTATGACAGATTGATCACTTTCACTTTTAGATATTCTCTTTCCAGCCCACCCCCATCACACGCTCAAGTTCAGGAGTAGATTTGGGGAGCGGAGTTTCCGTGCTGCATTTAAATTGATACAAATACGAATAATTTTCCCTTTAAAAAAATACAGATATGAATAGAAACTGCTCTTCACACCCTTTTTTGATTTTCTCACTCAGGACAAGTCAGGCCATTATTGACTTTGAATGCTTTTGAAGCACTAATTGCTAATCATATATATTCCCTTTGCGGACCTCTCTGTGGTGGGTTGAGTGCACAGTCCTTGTTTATTCCTCAGGAAACCTTGCTGTGTCACTTTGTACTTAATTCATCCCCATTTTCTGATAGATATGACTCAATACATGATGCTGTTCATCATTGTTGCTTTTTTTTTGAGTGATAATTGCCACTTTAGTATTTCACCTGAGTCCTTGTACATGCAAAGTGAGTTCCAGAAACTTCGGGAAAACACATTAGAGTGTTTTCTCCCACTCGCTTGCTTGCTCTCAGATGGATTTCATATAATTATAGGACTTGAGGCTTGGATCCCCCAGAAGGCTAAATGGAAAGCAAAGGGCAACATTACCCTTATCTTATTCTGCTGTGTCTGTGCTGTTCTCCTCCCCCAAGGCCATATTTATAACCCAACACATTTCACTTATCCCTTCTGCTGAATTATTTATCCCTACAAACCACATTAATGGGCTTATACATCTCAGCCGAACGGAACGGGGGAGAAAAGTGCTTATTTATGTTGATTACCAAGGAAGCTGGGAGTCTCAAATGAAGATGAATATTTTGAAAGGGGAAAAAAATGGAGTGAGGGAGGGAGGGAGCGAAGTGAGGGGCTATTCGCTTTAGCAGACTCTCAGCACCCTAGGAAGGACCTGAAGAACAAAGTTTGAGACAGTGCAGCAGTTTTGAAGTGTCATGAGTGACAGCAGGGGGAACCAGGGTGAAACCAGACAGATATCGATGTCAGCTGGGCAGTGGGAGAAAAATATATTCACTGCAAGTAGATATGGGCAGGTCATCACAATAGCTGTAGTTGATGCTACAGTTATAGCTGATGTCAACTCTAGTAGAAGATTCAAACCCTCCTAATGATGTTCAAGCTTCTGGATTTGAGCAGGAGTGATGGCATTTTCTCCTTTTCTATTAAGAGTAAGCTAGAAGCTATTTAGCATGGCATCTGTTTCCTAAAGGACACCTTGAAAACCATGTGTCGGATGCAAAGAAAAGAATAATGAGACTCCCAATATGGATATGTACATCTGTGGGCTTTTGAAATGCCTGCCCATTTCTTTTGCTTTATCGCTTCGATAATTGTTCTACAACTGCCTTGTTGTCAAGTGCTCTGTATAACAGCTAAAATACAGTTGGATGATACAGGAAAAATACTTTGTGATACATTTCCTTGATACGAAAAGACTGTTGTGATGTGTTAAGGCAGACACCAAGAAAACTTTCCAAAAATGGCAGTGTAATAGTTAGAGAGGTGCCCCTGTGATTGCATGTTGAATGGATCGAATCCCAGGACTGCGAGTGACACCACTGAGGTACCCTTAAGCCAGGTACTGTCCCCACACACTGCTCCCCAGGTGCTGTGTTCCTGACTGCCCAATGCTTCACTTGGTGGATGGGTTAAAAGTGGAGAATTAATTTTGTGTTGTTGACATAGTGTGCGGTGGTGTGTTCACGTATGACAAATGGATACTTTACACTTGCTCTTAAATATAGTACATTATACAGTATAGTATAGTAGAACTTTTAGTGTAGCGTGTACACAGAAGTATTATATTGCATCTGTCATTTAGAAATTTTTTTTTTTTTTTTTGCAGTTCCACAAGTTCAATGGCTCCCTGCATAAAAGACTGATTCTATGTAGAAATAAAAATGTAATAAAATTGTGGTCATACATGACGACATACACATTATACATTAGGGAAGAATATCCAGGGCCAAAAGGGCAAGAGTCTTTTCATATTTTATGGCTTTACAAATGATCTGTGACATGTGACAGTACTGCTCCCAGTGCCCTTTCAGTCCTCGTCTCAGTAAAAGTTCTTTTGTGTTAGATTGGCTGCTACTTGTTAAATTAGCCTAGCATCTTTTTCCAACATGGTACCATCCCGGTCTGCATTTGGCACTGATATGTAGTAATTTAGCTCTTTTTCTACTGCCTCTTTGTTGTGCCAGATGGGGGGTGCGTTCATCTGTGTTTTTGAAGAAACATGCAGCTGGTAAGCATTCCAAAAAAAAAAAAAAAAAAAAATACATGTGGATACCTGCAGTCTGCTCAAAAAAAGCATATGTTGATGTAATTGCTAGTGGCAATGATAGCGTATTATCGGATCTCCCACCCCTGGCTGGAAGTACGGTGTACAATTTAGTAAAGGGTATCCAAATCAGTCACAGCTGCTGTATGGAAGGGGAATATCCTTTGGCTACCAACAGTTTCTGAGGGTCCATTAAACCCTCGGCCATCCACTCGTGCTTTGTGTTCAGCCAGGCACCTGACGGAGGCCTGCTGATAAGGCAGAGTCTAAGCGAGAGTCTGCAGGCATGACCACAGCCCTAGTCTTGCTGCTTTAAACATGAGAGCGGACCAGAGATGCTTGGTGTGAAAACACGCGGACACACACTTCTACACACAGCAGCCTTGCACATCGCATTGCTGCAGAGGTGCTGTGTTTGGAATGCTTTTTATGTGGTTCAGGAATATAATCCTGTCAAAGGCCTATGGGGAGAAGAAGGGGGAGAGAGAGCAGGGGATAAGGGCAAGCGACGGAGGGAGTCATGGAATTAGACCCAGCTCCAGGGAGAGAAGAAGAGAGGGAGAGATTTGAGAGAGAGTGAGAGAAGTAAGATTTTGATGCTCCCTGTGTGCCTGAATGAGAAAGAAAAGAGCGAGAGAGAAAGCGAGAGAGAGAGAGAGAGGGAGAGAGAATCTCTTGGATTTTCATGATCTTCGAATGGAGCGAGAGCAAAAGAAAGCATGTAGGCTATCCCCAGGCTAGCTGTGTGTAAAGTGAACAATTGCATCAGGAGCTGCGCTTTCTTTCTTTCTTACAATGACTAGAAACATAGCCTGTCCTGCCTTTAAGGCCATCGTATTTTCTTCTCCTCTGCCTCTTGTTTTAGTCATAGGGGTATCAATGACTGCAAATGCTGTGAAAGAAGTACAGCTGTGTTAGCATTCATGTTTCAGCGATGTGGGTGCAAGGGTGTGGCACATACTACATGCAAACTTAATATTATTGCTGGGAAGATAAATATAAATACTTTGCAGAAGAATCTGAGAAAGGCAGCGTGTTTTCAGGACTTTGTGGTTTTGTCTCTCTGGAGTCCTATGAGTCAGCACCATGCATCTCTTTATCAAGTTTGGTCTCACTGGACCAGATGTGAGCAAAGTGTCTGGAGACACTGGAGTCAAGAGAGAATCTGGGCTGTGTGTAGGTGAAACTAGATTTTTAATGGGTGGAATATTTCAAAACGAATCCAGTGATTCATTAAGATCAAAGTAGGGCTGATAGCCGCTCATCATCATTACTGGAAGTGCAACAAGCTTGTTGTTCTCTCATGGAGAGAATATAAGGCCCCTCATCTCCTGGAAACAAATAAACAGCACACAAACACACCATACACTACACTGACAGCTGGTCTATGGATATATAAAGTACCTGGGTGAATGGGAGGAGATGGCGGCACTCTAAAACTTTAGATCTGCAACGCTGAAGATAAAGTATAAAATGTTTTTGTGTTTTCTCATCTTAAATTAACAGTGTTTAAGCTCCATTGTGTGAAAGTTTTACATAAACATTAGCGAGTGAAGGTAAGTGTATGGTGCATGTACAGAATTCTATGACAAAAAGTCCATGAAATGAGTGTGTAAGTACATTGTGTGTACTTTGCAAGGGTGTCATTGTTTGAAAAGTATCATTAAATAAATAAAAAACAGATAAAACCTTTATGCTTACACTGCTTTGAAAAAAAGTCTTTTTCAGTGTGAGTGTGCTTATTGAGAGTGTGGTTTTCTTTGCTTGCATTGCTCCCTTTGTTGCCTTCGTTTCTCCTCATTTGTGCTGTCTCAAGGACAAAGTGCCCAAACGGTCAAAAAGCGTTTATGCTGACTGACAAGAGATAACTGTACCATACAAACTAACACATTTATCAGTTTAAATATTTATGTTTAAGCTTCAAGTGTTCTCTTTTTTTGTTACCCCTCATTTACATTAGTAGTTGTTCTATGACGTCGCTCCAAATAACCTTTCTGACAACTTTATTGAGAGTGTACTGAAAAGAAAATGTAATCCAAAGTCTTATATGCACAAATACCCCAGTGCCTGAGGTATATCTTCAGATTTAACAGCATTTTAGCTCTCATGCTATTCAAGATTATTGGCAGCATGTTCATGTTTCACTTCTGATGAAATCTTAAATCCTCAGACATGCTTCTTTTCCGACTTGTTGAATGGTATAGTGCTGCTATTGATTTCTTGGTGCTTGTATAACAGAAACTGGCTGGCGGGGCCTGCAGGCGAGGAGGGCTTGCCTTGCTAATGTAAATGGGCATAAATAGGGGCTTGATTTATGAGTGGAAGTCAGAATGTAGTGTGGGAAAGGGGGAAAGTGCTGATGGCACCAGGGCCAGGACATCCACCTAATCCATGTATTTGCAGATTCTCTCTCTCTCTCTCTCTCTCTCTCTCTCTCTCTCTATCTATCTATCTCTATCTCTCCCGCTTGCTCTCTCTCTGTCTTTCTCTTACTTTACCGCTGTTACATCTCATTTGCTCTATAGGTCACTTTGAAGATTTAGATGTAACAAAGCAGAATTAATACCAATGTTATACTATCCAACTTGTGTGGCAAATGCATGGCCAAAAATGTGCAAACAACATGAACCTGAGTCAGGGAAGGACAAAAAAAGACTGAGACTTAACAACTGCAACACATGTATGCAGAATTTCAAACCATATTAAGACTAAATATGCTGAATGCTAGTTCTTTAAGAAGATTCCTTTCCTTTTGATCATTCCACCAGTCTCAGAATTAGAAAATATCAATGATACATATGCTCATTTATTCAAAAGAAAGGTTGTTGTGTGTATTTTCTACTAATGCGCCTTACTCTAGGGAATAGAGCCTGGGCATGGTGGTGTCCCTCTACTGAGTTTGGAATTGGGATCTCCACAGAAAGTAAAACAATTTATCAGGCAGCAAAATAATGTGGTTTTTGATAATGGAAACTGGCGTGCGAAGGAATCGGTATTACCAAGGGATAGTCTTATCTGGAGATGGTCAAGATGTGTCACAGTGGGAAGGAATAAAGGAGTGAGAGAGCGCATCCAAGAGGTGGATGTGACTGTGGGGAGTCCATATCTATGGGATCTGCAGGTCATTTGCGAGAGCTAGGTTGTTTCATTAGTCTGTTTTCTAAGGATACCTTCCGATTCCCATCTTGTTCCACATTGATTTATGACTGGACCACCGCAGCGTGTGCAGAAATACTTAAACCCACTGCTCAAATAAGATAAGCAAGGCTGCTTTTTTGCATTGTTTGTATACCGGCACATCAAGCAGGGTGTCTCCGGGCTACGTTTCCCTGACATTCCTTTCTAGTCTTTCTCTCTGTCTTCTTCTTTTTCTTCATTGAGGGAGCGTTTACAGTTTGCTGAAAAAGCCCTGATATTTCTGAAATAAACAAGGCTCTTGTAAACGAAGCAGTTGTCAGGTTTAATTTGCCTCCTCTGCACAGTGTGTCACCTTAAGGGGATTTCACCCTGCATCACAAGAAATACAAAACATTATGATAAAACACAGGAGTGCAGGAGCAATTTGCTGCTCTCCAAATAACACCCAACCTGTCTGCTGCCTTCCCCTCTCTTCATATCATTATACAATTTACATGCGCTCAGCAGCAACAGCAGAGTAAGCTGGAAAAGTGCTGGTGTGAAGAGGCTTATGACAAGTGGATTTCAATAGAAAACACCATTTTTTTGCACTGATCTCCAACCATATTCCACCGTCCGGACACTTCACCTTAACCCACAAAAGAAAGGAGGACAAACCGGCCCCAGATCAGTCTCAAAGGACAGGGTGTGAGTGATAAATCTGAGTCCTCATTTAGAGGTGTGAATATGGAAATCTGCTTTTTATTATTCATTTAAATGTGGCATCAGAGTCCACCATATAGCTTTCACAGCCAATTTTCACATTTGATAGCATCTCATAAATTCTCAGCTGCCTTTTAAAAATATCCCAGGTAATATTCAGAGCAGGGGGGATGCTATTAACGCCCTAAACATCAAAAAAAAAAGAAAAGAGAAAGAAACAGACACCAGGATACAACTTATGACCTTCGTAAATAGCATTAGTGGCATCTCTAGGTAGAGTAGTAAAACTCAGTGTGTGTCCATGTCTGCATGTATGCGGAGGTGATTAAACTCAGTAGCCTATTGCACTGCAATTACATTGGCCTTGACAGGGGCAGCCAGAGCCAGACAGAAGCTATTGGTTGCAACATGGCACAGCTGCTCATTATTCATTATACACTCAACGGTCACTTTATTACAAACACCTTCGTTGTAGCTCCACCTTGCAGTTGGAGACTGTGGGCAGAATTGATTTAGCAATCCAACTTGATCATATAACTGCTCTTGGCTCCATATTATTGGGTGGTAGGCATGTCAATCTCACAGTGATGCTAATCCGTGTCAGGTCACACCGGTGGAACCACACTGTTCAGAACGAATCACCAAATTATACCTCAACAGCACTTTTTTGTTCAGAATCTGACCAATGAAGAATTAGGTACAACATATTGTGTAAACAGTGATAAACAGCTATCATGAACAATTACTATAAGGGGGCCTCATAAAGTAGGTGGACTTCATGAAGTGATTAATGAGTTGTGAGTGTTTTTAATAAATTGGATGTTGAATGTGTGTAGATATAACTGTATTTCTTTCTGTTTGTACCTTAATGCTCACCATTTGTGCCATACATTTACTATGCTGTGAAAAAGTCAGAGACCCCTCTTCTACTTTTGATGCAAATGTGGTGTGTTTGTGTTGTTGATTGTGTGAATTTTAGTGTCTCTTTTAAAAATAGCACAATGTCGGAGAGAGAAAAGCTTGTGTAACCTTGAAAGGATTGTAGACAACTTATGTATATTCATAGGTATGCTCTACCAAAGGCTTTCTGTAATTAAAAAATATGTTATTTATGTTTATGTTTATGTTTACTTATTTCTGCCTATGGATAACTCTGAAACAGTTTTGACTGGAAATTGAATTAGCAAAAGTGTGTTCTTGGACTTTTGTACAACACGATTCTGTAGTCTTGCTTCCATTTTTTATTACACTCCAATTGTGTACACTGGAGAACTTAAAGTCAGTGTGTCATGGCCATTTCTTCTCCATTGATTCTCTTTGCTTTAAGTTTTTTTTTTTTTTTAAGGGAATCTCTAAGATGAAGGAGCACTGCTTTGAATGAATTCATCTGAGTCAAGGAAAATTACACTGATACATTTCTCTCTGCAGTCAGAGGAAGAATATATCCAATATATTTGAATGCATACTAGATATAACTATATATTAAATATATTTGGTACATTCTACGTGTATTCAGTATAGTTGGAAATTAGATATTGGAACATTCTATGCGTTGGTGTGCTAGATTGTCATCATTAAAGTGGCTGACACCAAGAGTCTCAGCTGATTCAACTGATTTAGAAAGTGGTGAGTGAGGAACAAGACAGCATGGAAACTATGGCTGAAAAGGGAACATTGTCTAGACTTTGGTCCATCATACCAGGTATGGTATGGGACAAAAAAAAATGGCCCTGGTATTTTGGGGTAGAATGGCTAACCACATAAACATACGCACACCACCCATCTTTACTCTCCTATGAATGTGTATACCAACAAATCAGTATATATATATAGATAAAGTATTCAATGAATAGTTAACTTACTCAGTCAAGCTTTTATTATTTTTTGGGGTATTTATGGGGAAAATAGATAGGGCATTCTGTATGTGTCCATGAGAGAGAGAGAGAGAGAGAGAGAGATAGAGAGAGGGCCGGATAATGCACACGGTGCAACGTGCTTTGGTCATTGGTGCAACCCATCATTGCTATTTTGTGCGAGAGCATCGTTCATTTTTTCCAGATCTACGTTGTCGTTATAGCAGATGGCATTGCGCTGGGTAGGGTGTGTCCCTGAAAAGAAGGAGTGTGGCGAGGCGCTATTTTATGAGAAGTGAAAGTCATTGCGCCACTGACCAGAAAAAGCCTGGTCTGTAGTCATTCGCACATTGTCCAAAGGCTATAATATGGACGCCTGGGACGTGGAAGTGTTGACAATGCACCCACACGCAGCTTCTTTAATAAGAGTCCTCAAAATATAAAATTCAAATGTATATAATATATATCACACCATGATTATTGTTAAAATACATATTACTTATCAGTGATTTCTCCAATCAACTAAGTTTTGCGAGTATTATAACAAGTAACTGACGGTCTATTTGACCAATAGTGCCGGACACATAGGTAAATAAATGCACGTTTCAAGCTAGGTTGTCAAGAAACACGAAACTACATCACCAGCTAATATTTTGGGTAGATATGTTTATATGTCTTCCTTACCCTGTTAAAGATAGTTGTGCTTGTTGTTCGCATCTAATGGTACAAAGACTGCCCTGACGTCAAAGGGGTTGTTGCCGATTCAGCCCTCTCTTAGCGTGAGAGGCCCCCCTCCACTGTCCTTGGTCCTGAAATCCTATATGCCACGTCTTTACATCCATCATGCGCGTGCAAGGAGGTTGTGGCTAAGTAGCAGCAACATGGGCAGTTAATCGTGTTTAAAATAAATCACAAGAAAAACACATCTTTTTGACCCTATAAAATATTTTATTTGAAATAAGAAGTTTATATACCATCACTAACTGTCTAGTATGGCACAGATTCTTCAAGGGTAGTTAATGGGTTCCTTTACTCATAATTTCTGAAAGCAATCCATCTTACCACAGGTTCACTGCCACCACTGCCACCATCATCAGCTGATGAAGGCCCGGCAGCAAACATGTCTGTAACTTTGGCCCATTTGGCAGCGTCTGCCTGAACTGCCATTTTTTTCTCTCTCCCAGTTTCTCTGCAGCCCCTTTACGTTTTCTCCCTCCATCTCATTCACTAGCACAGAGCCTAAGGGGAGGTTTCGAAGGGGCTGACTTTTTTGACAAATGTATCAGACAGGTACAAGGGCCATAGTGAAATGGGGTGGTGTTTAAAAAGTTGATTGAACCAGCCCAGCATGAGTGCCAGAACTATTATAGCAGGGGATGAGATATCCCCCCCTCAATCTACAAAATCATTTGTTCCTGGAAAACGAGCAAACCCCCACAAAAGGACTGAGACTTTGCATGTGCCCAGCAACCCATCTCATCTGCCCTCTCAACATCTCCCCATTCCTTTCCCCCACAGCATGCTACACCCGCAATGAGCTTCCCCCTCACATTAAAGATGCTTCAGGCATTCCTGCTAAACAATGTCGCTTGGGTCGCCGATCAATGAGTCTTATGGGCCATTCAGACAAGTAAATAAATTAAAAAATATATAATTAATTTAATAAATGGCACTTCGGGCTTTCTAGAAAATGCCCGATATGCCAGATGGTCAGTCCAACCCTGGACTAATGCTGATGACACACTCCACAGTGTGATGGCAGAGCTGAGAACTAAATCATTTCATTATATGAATATCTTCTTCTTCTTCTTCTTCTTCTTCTTCTTCTTCTTCTTCTTCTTATTATTATTATTATTATTATTATTATTATATGCAATAGTCTTACATACACAATATCACTACTTATATTAATATTATTTATATACCTCTGATCTCTACTTCATGCAAGTACACACTCCTAACCCTCCTTTGTTATGTTAACAGTATTAATTGTCATTATATTATAGTATTAATATCCCAGCATTTGGGTACATAGCATGGTATATTCTTAGATACCTTTCTGCAGAGTCTTTTATTGAATTTATTGTTGAATTTGTGTTTTATATTGCTATTGTCTGTATTTCTCTGTGTGTATGTGCATTCATAACATAAGCAATTTCCTTCGGGATCAATAAAGTTTTCTGATACTGATTCTGAATATGTAGTGGCAGACAAAGTACACAAATCTAGTTCTGGAGGGACTAATGAACATGGGGCGTAAGGTAGCTGTCATATTAAGCGTGACAACAGTCTGTCATAATTTACACATTTACACTCTGTAATTGAACACCCATAATTTACCCGGTTAGGAAGGTGCCAGTGAATAGTAGATGTTTCTGGTTAGGTAGATGGTGATTATTTTTGTAGGTGATCATTTGCTTTCCCCATTGCTAGAATACTACTCAAGTCAGTATAACTGCTTTTATGTTTACTTAAAATACAGAAGCGTTTGTTTTTAATGTATTTAAGCATCAACAGTAGTGTAAGCCTAAAATGGAAATAAACAGTTAAAGGTACTTACGAAATACTTAAATACAGGAATGAAGTCTATGTACTTTGTGTTTATAATTAGTAGTGGTATTTATTAGTAGTATATATTATTTTAGTTTGTTTTTGGCCACAATAAGAATTTTACTGCTACAAAATGTATCCAGAGTTTTGTTCTGCCCTCTCCCATGAGCTTTGTCTTTTCATCAACGCCCCCCCTCCCCCCATTCCTCAGTAACAGCCTGTTGGTACATTTCATTTCAGTGGCTGAATGGCTCATGTTAACAAAATAATTTGCAGAGGATTCAAAGACCTTTATTCAAAGACATTTATTCAATATATGACTTTTTTTTCTCGAATGAATTTTTTACAGCCCTGACCAATTAAACTATCAGCACTAATGCATTTTCTTATTTTTAAAAGTGCATAATAAAATAATGTATTTTTTTTGCTCAGCATGGCTTCAGGGTTGCAGGATATTTCATCCTTTACTCCTTTAATTCATATGATTAAGCAAAATTGTCTGTATTTTATAATGAATGATTTGACAGCTATAGACTTACCTTCACATAGCAGTCCCATTAGCCTGTCAGATTACGAGAACTCAATGCGATGGGAATGTAAAAAGAATTATGTGACCTCATTATGATAATTTAGGCCATTTGACCCATCTGTGGGCATATAATGTGTTAGGCTAGCTGTCAGTCAGGCTAGTTACCTTCTATGTAATATATGCAGCCCTAAGGCATGGGCTTCCCAGGGCCTGGGCATGGCTGAAGAATGTTTTTGATAGAGACAGTCCCAGCATATCTGAGCACAAATAAATGTGAGGGTTTTGAAATCTGTGTGGGTTTATCTTTGTGTAAAAAGATGTTTCTGTGTTGAGAAATCGAAAGATTGGGTTGACACTAGTCTGTTTCCATTGCAGATTATTCTCAATTTTTGTCAAAATGTTCAATTACAGCTATGTTTTCTCCACTTGCTGCATAGTCATTCCAGTTAAATATCATGACTGATTTGCACACTCTGATAAATTTTGGCATGGTGATATTAATGGGGGCAGCTGTTAGCCTTGTGGATGGGGAGTTCACCCTGAGGTCAGAAGGTAGTTCAAATCCCTGGTACCCTTGAGCGTTCAATTGGTGAATGGGTTAAATGCAGAGAAAGAGTTTCACATTACTTTACTTTAATTGCATCCACTGCAATAAGAGCATGTGATGCACATGATAACCAGAAGGCAACCCCCTTATAGCTGGTGGGTGCCATGTATCAGGGATATCTGGGAAGGTATTATCCACAATTTTCTTACAGATGTCCTGAGAATCCAAAACTTCTAAATGACTCAGACTGTAAAATAGCACTGAACCAACTGTAAAAAAATATCCACTTTCTTGCCTGACACCAGATTTTTTTTTTCGATGTGTCATACATTTAAAGGGAGAAATGTGTTCCCATTTCAATTCTGCAAAATTTTGCTTTGCCAGATTAACTAGAATAACCACCTCATGCAAGCCTAAAAACTTTGAGATCTATGGAATTGTTTGAAATTCTCATGGTTCTATTACTCATGGTTAAGTAAGCTTGTTCCGAAAACAGACACTTGTTTAAATAAATCAAAATCCTTCTAGTAGGCTGACATTGGCTGCCTGGTAGACACACATATACCTGCCAAAATCTCACTGCACTCGGTGTGTGGTGCATCTGTGTTCATCATTTTATTAAGGCCACAGATGTGGTGCTGGTGAGCCTAGTGAATCAAGTGAAATTTTAATTAAATTGTGTAGGTTAATTTGGTCCTACAGTGTTGTTACAGTTCTCTTGATTACTGAAAATCAAAATGACCAGGACAAACTATGGTGTGATGTTGGTGTGGGCAAGGTGGACGCAACTGAAACTTCAGGAACAAAGTGTTTAATTGAAACTCAAAGCACAGCGAGGTCCAAATGGAATGAGTCCACCAACAGAAATGATGCTTTAAAAGAATCACTGAGGTCCTTTCACGGCAGGCCATAAGGGTCATGCTCAGTCAAGCTGCTAAGACGTCACAGCTGCTGAGTTGATCCTGATGCAATTAGGTGCTCCTTGCTGGAGCCTAGAAGACAGAAGTTCTGTGTTTTGCAGCAGTTATGAAAGGAGTTACAGCTGGAGGATAGGGCAGCTCAGTCAGCCAAGTCTTTGCAAACAGAGGACGAACAGAAAGAGAGAGGGAGACAATAGCTGTCCTCTGCGATAGTCTTGGGAAACCTTAGCCTCTTCTTCAGCTCCCCTTGCTCAGCCCGCGATCTGCCTGCCACCTGCAGCACAAGCCAAAGAGGAGAGGGAAGTAGTTTGTCAGAGACGAAGAGAAACTAGTTCAGTGCTCGCTTTAGACTGACGCTGAGCTTGGACCAGCAGCTCCCTGGAGAGCGAGTGAGGGTTAGGTGATGGTAACTCACCTTCTGGATTGGCTGGCTCTTCTCTACAGACCTACAAGGGATCTCCACACGGACACCCACACATAACACAGAAGTGATGAAACATAAACTAGACTTAATACAGACATAAACAAGGGAGAGGTGAGCCCCTTTACTGGTGCCTGGCAAACCAAATCACGAGTGGGGTGGGAGCTAAGTAGGAACAGCTGGGCTAATTGGCACCGGGCTCAGACAAAAACAAATCTGCATGTGACACACAGACGTGGCAAGACTTGTGTAATCAAGATGTGGGCTGCTGGGGGTATGACCGAGGCAGCCAAAACATGGCATGTGGGAAGAAGGCAAGGTAGCAGAGGCAGCACGACACTCTGGGTAATGTACTGCTGGAAAACCACTGAACCTGGAAGACATGTAAAGTTTAGTTTGACACAATGCAGTGTGTAAACTAATTGTCTGTGACATCCCCTGTGGGTTCTTGCTATCCAAAACAGAACAATACCCATACAAAGCTGTGATGCAGCTACAAAGAATGCTGTCTATGGTCCTATGGTTAAATGTTGTGTTCGTGAGAATGTGGGAGACTGGGGGTACTCTCAGTATACACAGGGTGTAGTGGTGGGCCTAGTATGTGATGGGGCTAGCGTTGAGGTTGCAAGTGAGGTTTTCCATGCTGCAAACACTGTGGAACTTGGTGCTCCTGCACTGAGGAGGCCTCTTGAACAACCTTCAACAACAATCCTTTTTGTTTTGGCCACATTCAGAGACAGGTTGTTTTTATACTAGTATTTTATCCATTGAATCCTCTCTCTGTCTATCACCTTGTTGTTCCTGCTGTTAACTTACCCCCCAAATTCCCTAGATCTCAATCTGATTGAGCTTTTGTGGGATGTGCTGGGCACACTAGTGGATCTACTGAGGGCCCTAAATAATAATTTACAGGATGTAAAGTATCTGTGGCCAGATACTACAGCACAACTTCAGAGGTCTTGTGGAGCCCATGCTTGTACAGGTCAGAGTCGATGGTTATAGTTTATAAGGGGATAAAGTTCAGTTTTTTTTAAGTGGTTCTGTTTCTGCAAGATTTCTCTTCTTCCCCTAAAATGTATGATGACCCCTTAATGTCACCTCTTAATGTGGAATACTAGGCTAATAGTTACTGTTCCAACATAATTTTTTTCAAGAAATGTATTTAGGCCACATTTCTTTGCTACATATCCAACGTATGCTTACAAATGCACAAATACTGCTCAATTATATGGTGCTTGTTTGAAAATGGCTATGCTTGTAGTTGGAGGCACTTTTGAAGACTTCTTTGGCTCAGCCTCCTAATATGCTCAGCAAGCAGGAGCTAATGTATGTCCATGCCATCCGCTCCCATTGATGTGCCATTGGTTCATTAAGCTCCATTCTCTAACCGGCGAGGGTGCAAGGTCGAGTTTATTTTAGCAAGCAATTTTCCTGCTCCCTCAAGCATGGGAGCTTTTCGTCTCTCTTTCTCTCTTTCTCTCTGTCTTTCTCTCTCTCTCTCTCTCTCTCTCTCTCTCTCTCTCTCTCTCTCTCTCTCTCTCTCTCTCTCTCTCATCCTCTTCTTGCCTCTCTCTCTCTCTCTGTTTCTATGTCTTTCCCTATACTGCACTGCTTACTTTTTATTTTTCTTTCTGTTC
>JBBKCR010000012.1:8900607-8922622 GCA_037577295.1 Ladigesia roloffi | reverse complement strand
ATGACCGGCAGAGAGAGGGAGAGAGTGAGACAGAGGGAGAGAGAGAGAGAGAGAGAGAGAGAGAGGGAGAGAGAGAGGGAGAGAGGGAGAGAGAGAGGCCCCCTGCTCTGAACAGCCAAATATTTAAATGTATATCTTTTTTTAACCTCGTCATGCGTTGGTTCTAAAAACTAAACTAACGCTACGTCTACATGGATAACTTAAAGCGCTACACGCGCGCGCTGACACACACGCGCTGACAGACGCCATGCACGCAGACACAGTCAGCTACCCAATGAGAATTTTTATTCAATCCGAGCACTGATATTGAGTCGTATTAATCGTATGATGCTCGTACTCGTCAAAAGTGCTTTATCCGTACCGGATACTCGTTTCAGCCGAGTATCCGGCTCATCCCTACTGAGCGTTACTTTTGTTATTGTAAATAAATTTTTGCACTAACCAATGCTTTTGCACACTTTTTGTAGTGTAAGGATAACTTTGCACACTCCAAGCATTAATTTCACTTACAGTTTTGCATTGTTATACTAGTATTAGCACATGTTATATACTGTAAGGGAGTATAATCTTTTTACACTGTAATATTGTTTACAGTAGAATTTTCTACAACTCACACATAGGACAGTTTGTTAGACTGTACACTCATATACATATAAGACAACAATAAATATCTATCCATACTTTCATTATCCAAACTGCTTATAATTAACCCAGGCTGCAGGGGAGGGTTGTTTGGTGAGGTTAGGAGGAGTTTAGGGGCGTTGCTGGCACCCATCCAAGCATCATACTGCGGCGGGCAACACCTTGGACAGGTGGCCAGTTCATCACACTGCACACACAGAGTCACACCTGGGGCCAATTTAGAATATCCAAGTCACTTGACTTGCATGTCTTTGTATTGTGGAAGGAAACTGGAGAACATGGTGGAATTTGGACTGAACAAACGAACATGCAAAATCCACAAAGGAAGGACCCGTTTCTGCCCAACCAAGAATAAAAACTAGGACCTAAAATATCCTCCTGAGACCCGAAGGAAAAAAAAATTCTAGCAATTTCTTTTTTGTGTGATTTTTTATTCATTTGGGCCTAAAACACCTTAAAATGTAAATTTATTTGAATATATTTTTTTCTTGCATATCTACTGTAGAAGACAACAGGATGATTTCTGTGTGAAAACAGAACTGAATTTCGAACATGAAAATGTAACACAAGGGCACATTCAATTTGATCAAAAAAATGTAATTCTGTATCACTTGTCTGTTGCTTGTTGCTTACAAGGAAAATGAAACATGTATTTTAGTTCAACAGTGTATTATAAGTTATAGAACATCCTCTGGAGAGTTTAGGTGTGACAGTCCTGAAGGTATGGTTTCTTTTTGGTTCTGCAGAGGAACATTTACCATTTTTTGCACCTCATGTAGGTCTTGCCATTGCAGCCCTTGTACTCAGCATGCTAACCCATCACATGGCACATCACTGGAAAGCTCAGGATGTCCTCTAAAAAATGCTATAGGGCTTGGTGGGTAACTCTAAATACTTAAGGAAGATATAAGTGAATAATATGTCCAGTATAAAAGATATAAGTGAATGGGCCGTGTCTCAGGAGGATATAGGTTTGGAAAACTAAATAGGACTAGCAATGTACTTTGCTCTTACAAATGTAATTTTGAAAACGTGTGTCTAATGGGAAAATTGTGGGAAAGTACCCCCTAAAAACAAAACTTCCAATCATTGTGCTTGCAGATGACAATAACTTTGACTAATAAAAATAGCCAACTGTCTGACACTTGCATTTTGACACGGGTGGAGTAATGCAACATTCATTACCATGAGTACGTTTTACTTCTTTGATTTTCCTGAGTTATTAAAGACAAGTTAACCCCATCCTCATGATGTACACAAACACAATCTGCCAGTTCTAATTTTAACGAACAAAAAGTGCAAAGACAGATTGCAGCGGTGAATGACAAGCTGCCTGCCTTGTACTTTTTTTTTGTGTTTGATTTCAAACGAATGCCACACAAAAACAAAGACACAAAATAAAAAGTTCCAGGAACAGATTTGGCTTTGAAGTCAACTTTCCCTTTGGTTCTTCACACGCTTGTCTTCTATTAGGCAGAAATAAAATAAATAAATGAATACATTCTTCTTACATGATGACGAGAGGCTTTCCTGAGATATGTTTATCAGGAAAATCTCACAGTGGCAATACAAGGTGTCTTTAGGAGCATGTAAGGAAGTGGGGATGTAAGAGGGGAATCTCCTTTTATGTTTTTTTTTTTTATTATTATTATTATTATAAGTTATACATGTAATTGCCCTTTATTGCTGCATCACTTAACTGTGAGCTCTTTCTGAGTTAGGGAATCACTAAAAGTTGATATTGGAACTGGAGTGTGGATGGATGGATTTAAATCAATATAGCTGGCACATGGATTATTTTACTGCAAGTAAATCAAAGATTAAAAAGGGAATGCATTCCAAGAGCTAATACAGTGACTCAGTGTCCTATTTCTTGGGGTGTAATCTGGTATTTATTATCTGGTTACGATTCACTGTATATGTGTTTTATGCATATTAATGGGGGATGCAATGGAATTATTAGTCTAAACATGGTCAAAAATATTTCTATTTTGAAGGGATCATATTTGAATGAACAAAAAATCTTAAATAGGCCTTCAATTAAGTAAAAAAAATTATCAGTTTAATTTGTAATTTTCTGTGGTGGTGTGGGTCCCTGCCTCGAGCCTAACCACCCTGGGATAGGCTCTGCTTACTTTTGACCCAAGTAAGAATTAAGTGGTAACAGAGAAAGAATGAATTGATGTTTATTATCTTGCTAGAAATCTGAATTGCATTGAAACAGTTTGCATGGCGTTAGCTAAATAGTGAAAATTGTGTGGAACAATGGGGACATTAGTTTATTTGGAATTAGAGTGTCAGAAGGGGACACAACGTCCAATTTGTCCACTATGGCTTTAGGGCCACCAAAAGATCACTCAATCCACAGAGTACAGTCAAACCTACAGAAGTGCTAAAGCGGAAACCATCTGTAGCTACAGACTGTGCAAACAACAACCCTGTAATATTATGTTTATCAACTGCTAATGTAATTAAGGATGAAAGAAAGCTACATTAGCCTATGGTGAACTGTGCTTAGTTGGGATATCCCAGGCTTGTTGTACACACCCAGGGCAGAGAGAGGGAAGGTCAGAAAGGCATTTCTAATCTGAAGTTAATAAAATGTGTGGTGCCCCCATTTGCCTCCATATTCAACTCTAATCAGTATCAAATGGCTATAGTTGTGGCTCTAATGCTCCTTCAGACAAGGCGAATAATGACAGTGAGCTAGAAACCCACAAGGATGAACAAATCAATGTTTGGTATCAGTACTTCCGATCTTAATGCTTGAGAATCAATCTCTAAATAAAAATATAGTGTTTTCTTTCCAACTTAATTGCAGTGTTTATTTTCTATAAAATGTAATGTTTTGTTACAGCTATAAAGTAGAACAAGATGTTAGAAGCTTGTCAGTATGTAGGATAAATATGACAGTCAAAGTACTGATGGCAAAAATACAGCAAAACTATTCTGTCATTCTATGTTATTACATCTCATTATAAGAATAACACTTCCAAAATGATCACTTTTGATGCAATGTTTCAATAAATGGGTTTCAATAAATGCTAAAATGTAACTGAAAATATGCTTGCATTTTAGCATATTTTTCAAACGCAAAGCAAAATGTATTTTAATTACACTATACTGACAGTGTACTTTCTAATACTATACTGAAGCAGAGTAAAGGTATGTACTTAAAAAATACAAATGTATTGAAAATTTATTATTTGGATTTCTAGCACATTTTTGTACATTTAAGAACACTTCTTTTCGACATGGGACATTCAGTCTAATTTTTTTATCTTTCTATATACACTCCAAGATCTTTGAAATAAAGCTTGAGATGCAGATAAATTGAGAAAAAAATGTATGTAAATTGTATTCATCACTATTATTGGAACTCCTAAAAATCTTATAGATATATGTAGAGATTGCAAAACTCATCTTTTTGGTAGAGGAATATAAGGATATAAAAGGTGGTCAGCGAATGCACAACATAAATGAGACAAATTAAGTTCATATTAATGAATCAGGTAATGACTTTAAAATATAGCTGCATGCCAAGAAATCTCCATATCATACTACTCCATACTACTGCAATGAACCTGCCTGGAGGAGGATGCAGATGTATTTTTACTCTATACCCAGAGGTGGAATTTTAGATTTCTGAGTGGAAAATGTAAGAGATTTTCCAAAATGAATAGTTGGAGATTTGCAGAAGATGGTTTTGTGGTCTCACAAAATACTCAGCCACTGTAATAAGATGATACCTCTATGTAAATGAATCATTCAAAAGGCATTTCCTTAATCTGTACCAGCAGCAGACATTTCAGGAATTTTGAGAAGGACAAGTTTTTATGGTCAGAGATTTACAATGTAATCAAAATTAGGGGCAATGTTTCACTACCCTATGTATTTTAATGTGCAGTATGTAAGTATGTATCACCAGAATCTGCACTAACTGGTGACTGTTACAGTTAGGGTTAGTATTAGGGTTAGTATATTAAATATAAGTATAGTAAATATAGAGAAGAGGTTTCAATTGAGAATAAAACAGCAATAAATATGATTATGATGCAAATATATCTGCAACAGGGTGGATAATGTGCTGTGTAATAAACAGATGCATGGTGGGGGATCTGTGATTTTTTTTGTGGGATATTTCTTCTAGAGCCCCTGGGACCCATGTTAATATACATCATATCATTCACTCAAAAAATTAACCAGATTTTAAATGGAGGTCTGATGGCTTCCACGAAAAAGCTAAAACCGAATCATTTTTTAATCTTCTAGCAGGACAATAATCCAAACCAGGAATCCAGTTCTGCACAATAAATGATTAAATGACCACAGAATCAAGATTTGGACAGGGGCCCACAGTCTGACTCGCTTGGCCTGAAGGTTTTTTAAAACTTATGAGGATTGAGTCATAAAGCAAAATCCAAAAAGACTTTTCAGGCAATCTGTATTCTGTTCTCAGTTTACCTGCTCTCATCATGCATTGCATGAGAGGACTAATTTAGGGATGCCAATCATTTTCTCTTATTTGTTTGTTAACTATTAATGTATAATGCATGTTTTTTCTTCTTTTTTTAACTTCAGTAAATAAATCCAGTTTTGTATCTTTTCATATAATTACCACAAATATGTTTTTCAAAGCAATTTTAAATCATTTTTACTGGTAATTATTGAAATTCGTTCATTTATTGCTCATTTCAAGGGACAAAATATATTATGTCTAAATGCTTGCACCTTGGACCCAATCAACAGTCCTTTAAGTTGATAATAGATGAGAGAGAGGGAAAGAGAGAGAGAGAGAGATAGAGAGAGAAGAGGAGAGGAGAGGAGAGGAGAGGAGAGGAGAGAAGAGGAGAGGAGAGGAGAGGAGAGGAGAGGATATGGGGAACAAAAGAGAGCAGAAGTGTGAAGGAGAAGGGGCTCTCACTTGAGACTAATTATGGATTTTTTAGAGCACAAAGTGTGCCATTCAGCCTGGGACACAGACTGAGCAGGGGAGCAGAAGGTGGAGAGAGTGAGCACTGACAGACAGGTGTCTCTACTGACACACGCAGGCACAGAGAGTGAGAGAGAGAGAGGCTTTTTTTTTTTTAGCCTAAAATAGCAGATAGAAGCAATATCTTGTTGAAATGTTGGGAAAAGTCTGTAATTGGCGTTTTAGACACTTTATTTGTCCATACTTTGGGGACCTGACCAGTACTCAGAATCGGCTTAAAAGCAAAGCAATTTGCTATGAGCTGAAAAACCACTTTAACAGCTAACATCATCTGCAACACTTTCTAGTAAAAGACTATTTAGAACCGGTTAATTCTGTTACTTTTCTATGTGCTGTATGATTAAAAATGTGTAATACATAGTGAGTTACTGAGCTGCTGTAAGCCATTAAGTACAAGTTTATTTAACATCAGTTGCTATGCTAGCAGAGGCAAATGAATGAGAACCATGTAAGGTGTTTGGCGGAATGGCATAACATTTGACATAGAAACAAATGCATATATATCCCTATTAATTAACTAAATTAATTTTTTAACTAAAAAATATATAAATAAATAAATAAAATACTTGATTGGTGGACTGGCCACTAGGGGGCCTGCAGAAAGGTTTTCAGAAAAAATAATAAACACACCAAAAAACGTTTTTATGAACATGTCTGCTCCCTACAAGTTAAAAATGTTTATGGTTTGAGTTTTGACTTTGATCTATTTGCTCATATTTTTGGCTTTGGTTCCTAAGTTCTAATTTTGATGTATTCATATCTTTCGTGTTAAAGGTGCTAAATTCAGCTCTGTTTCCCGCAGTCTTTCCCTTCTTTCTTCACTCTCTTTCCTCCCTCGGGCAATATCCAGTAAACAGGAGAATATTTGCACATTGTGAGAGAGCACTGCTAAAAACACTTATTTAAAGGGCTACCATGGTTAAATACTGCCATCTTCAAACTGCAGCCTACGTGTGAAAATAATACTTGCCACCTGACAGGTGCTTGAGTGAGTGTGCGGTGTGAGTGTGTAAAGCAGGTATCCATGCACCCAGGCTGCTGCTGTGGTCCGTCATTAGCAGGGATGTCAGTGGTCACTGTCATTTCAGTGTCTTGCAGAGTGATTACTCGAAAGGTGGCTCCAACACACTCTGGACCTGTTGTCATGGCAATTAATCTGAGTTTAATGTAAGACGTATGTTAATGTTGGCCCCATTCTAGCCAAGGGACAAAGGGAAAGAAGAAAGACAAAGAATATCTAGTTTCAAGGACATTTATCCTATCCACATGCTTGTCATTATTCACCTTAGTCTCTCAAGCAAAAGAACAAGAAAGATCTCAAGGTACCTTATACTTTTGAACAATAGTTCTGAAAAATAAAGAAAAAACAAAGAAAAGCCTCCAAATGTGTATCGCACATGCTTTAATATTGCAAGTTTCTTTCAACATCTTTTTGCATATTAGTTTCAGCTCCAGTTTTGCAATTTTAACCTTTTTTTTGGTCTGAAAAACTTTCACAATCCACCTTGTATTCTTTGAATTTCTTGGTTATCCCAGTTTATTTAGTTGTTCCATTATCAAAGCTGTTGACTGAAACACTGTCTTAGGGCTGTGACAGGCTGTGATATTTGTTGTAGACGTGCAGTCTATTTTTCTTGAAATGCATGGGAAGTAGACTGAGGAAAATACAAAACATCACTGGATTCTTGCATTAATATTCTCCAGTTTCTAGTCTGTATTGTTGTTTTTTGGTAATCTTTGCTCACTTTATATTATGAGGGCATTGACGGAAATGGTAGTGTCCTCATGAATGTCCTTTACAGCTCAGACATTAAGAGGAAAATGTCTATGTATGTCCTGGTCAAATAAAATCAAGTATAGCTTTATTGTCCCCTTGGCCATATACGGAACAGCAGAGAGTGACATCCTCCTTGGATCATCTGGGGAAATATACACAGCCAGCACCACATTCAGTCACAGTATGGATGAATAATCGCATGCACTTTGATAAATAAAGGATTATGCTAAAAATGTAGAAAAACAGGGTATGGAGAATAGAGTCCAGGGAGGATAGGGGAGCAAGGTATTCGGGAGCCAAACTACAGCAGAGCCTTCTCTCAGATAGGGAATGTATGAGCAACCCATGGGAGGGACTGGAAGAGTCATCCACAATGCTTGAGACCTCGCAGGGGGGCTAATCTGCTTAGATGCTCCCACAGCCCTGCGCTAAGGCATGTGGCAGTTCCTCTACCAGAAACTGGTGGTGTTCAGGATGTTCTCACTGGTATGACATTTTTAGGGAAAGTGCATGATCTTTCACCAGCCAGAGAAAATGCAGAGACTATTGAGATTTATTGACAAGGAAACTGTTGCTGGTGGTTCAGGAGAGGTCCTCTGAGATGTGAATTTCAAGGAACTTGATATTCCAGGAAACTAGCCAGGGCTGAACCTTCTAAAATCATCAGTCATCTCTTTTGTCTCGCCTATGTTCACGACAGATTGTTGTCCTTGCTCTACTCTGCTAGCTGTTTCCTCTCCTCTCATGAAATGTCATTCTGATGAGCCCTGTTATGGTGGTGGTGTCAGCAAACATGATGATGCGTTCCGTACTCAAGCTTGGGGTGCATTTGTGGGTCAGTAGCGTAAACAGCAAGCAAGATTGAATCGGGGCTTCCAAACTGAAGTGTCTGGTGCCTTCCAGTGAAGAAGTATAAAATCCATTTACAGATGGAGGTTCTTAGCTCCAGCAGGCTGAGCTTACAACACGCTGCCAGAGGGATGGTGGTATGGGATTGTAAATTGGAATGGATGAACAACATTCTCGCATAGGTGTTACATTCATTCAGGCAGATGGAGTGCAAGAGAAATCGTGTTTTCTGTGGATCACATCATCTGGGATGACCGTGGAGATCATCGCCATCGCATTGGCAGAGGACAGAGGAAGCGCCTAATCATTTGGTGGGGATTTTATCCTCACCAGGTTGATGTCCTTGGTGTTCAAAAGTATAAAGGAGGCACTGGGTATCACTAGTAGAAAGGCATTGGAGTCACAATCCTGTAGTTTGTGATTGTCTGGATTTACTGTCACATGCACAGTGTAACTTTCAAACCCATGATCATCTCTTGCACGGAAGGACCATCCTAGGTTTTACGGCATTTTGTGAAGCTTTGACTAAAATCATGGCTTTTGTTGTTATGATGGCCATGATTGTCATGGAGCCTGCAGGTCACCAATTTCTGAAAGTCCTCCACACTCACAAATAGTCACCTAAACCATTTTTTGATCACAGCCTTCATTGTGAACTAAAACTTTCCTAAAGGGAATTGAATTGAGTTCTTTTGTGCCAGAGATTCTCTCCCCTGCTATTTATTAAGGTATGACTATGAGATTTACTTATCAAGGTTATATTCTTTAATCTCAGCTTCTGTTTGGCATTGTGTTGTTGTTCTTTAATTTAATCAGTGATTTTGCATCTGGACTCATTAAGGGCTGTGTGATTATGGTGAGTAGACTAGGTGTGTTTGAAGTGCGAGTACATGGTTGATGTATATGTGGAACAGCAGCTGGCAGTGGAGCCTGATTACAAAATCTAAAAGTGCACAGTGTAAACGAAGAGCTTTGACAGAACTTTAAATGTTCTGTCAGTTTGGATTTTTGACACAGTCCTTTATATTGTTAAAGCATAGTTTCAGATTAATTATACCTGTAATAATCCCTCTGTTGATTCTCTTGGCGCTCCTCTTCTAGTGAAGCGGCACTCCCAGTGCACAGAGCTAAGACGAAAGCCTCTTCTTCAGCAGTCACTTGTGTCACATTCTCCGACGTTATTCTTCCTCAAGAGCCCTTCACTCCACCCGCTGAGTGTTTTCTGTCTCGCGTCGACATCATCGGGCGCTCTCCTCCTCAACATTGAGTATTACATGCACAAATCTTGCTCAAACAGTTTCTTACACACCAGATAAAGTTGTTTTTGGAATATGAAGAGAAAAGGCTGGTAGAGACAGTGGTTGTCTGCATTTGGTTTGTTACTGATTGAATGATTAACTTGCGATTGTTCTGTTTTAATTTAAAATAAGTAGACCAAATGTGTCAACACTAAGATTATAAGACAAATACTTCTGATCAGAAAACCTTAAAAATATTCAATATATTTACACCTGAGTTTGTTTTGGCAAGTTTTTTTTTTTTTTTTTACAATTGTGCTGCTTCTGTGGACCACAAATGTAACTGAGTGAAAAAAAAGAGTGAAAATTATTTTGTTCAAGATGAAGGACTGACATTGAAAACATTTTCTTACACATATCTGTCTGCCCAGCTAACAAGCTAAAAGATGGCTGATCAGCTAACCAGCTAAAACACGGCTAAGCAGCTTCTCCATGGACATCAGAGGCTTTGAACTGAGGTACTTATTGTATTATGTAAAACTGATGCATGTACGAGTTAGTGTCACTTCATTCCACTACACACATCATATGTCTGTAATATGTGAGATCTTATTTAAGCACTATTAAATCCAGGCTCAACAGGCTGAATCTCAAAAGGCTCCTTACTTTCTACAAAATGTGTAAAAGCCTGGCTTCACCTCGAGAGTGCGCACCATGTCAGGTATGGAATTATACTTAGTGTGGTAAATGTGGTAATGTGGTTGAATCCCAAATGACTATTTGCACTGGGTAGAGAGCAGGGAGTCCAATTGAGAGGCATAAAGCACAGTTAACTTAGTGCTAATATATGCTGGAAATCTCATAGAAAAGGACATTTGCATTGTAATTGCTGTGGTAATTTGATGGACAAAACCTATATGTAAAGGGTTCTATGTCAAATGTTATATTCTACTATATTATGCTATTTTTATAACATGATAAAAGATAAAATATTCATGAAATGGCTACAATATACAATAATGAGCAACATTTTTGTACCTCAGATTAGATCTGTGTTGAATTTGAAAACGTGTTGCTCTGAGCCTGGAATTATTTTAACCTTTTGACACCATGAATGCATTTTGTGTTCATTAATGTGACCTTTATTCTCAGACTCATAACTTGCAACAGGAGCATCATACTCATATCACTGCATTCAAGAGTAATCATGTGTGCAATAGAGAATACATTTAAAAAGGTTTCCCACAAAAAACACACTGCTGAAACCCCATAAAACATCCATATTATTTACCATTGTTTTATAATAAAAGAATACAAAGTAAAATTTTAGGCAAAAACTAGACATTGTTTATATAAATGATTCTATCAAGATTTTACTTATTAGTGTCACATCAAATATTAATATGAATAAGTAGCCCTAGGCCTTCTAAAACAAACAACATATGGCATGAATGTCTGGATTATGGACTTAAAATGTTATAGGCCTATAAATAAAGGGATGCAAAAATGCTCATAAATAGCCCAGAGCTCAAAAGGTTAAGCCATGCAAAAAGAAGTACATTGGCATAAACTCGTGATATAAAGCATTCATTTTTGAAGCCAGGAATGACAGATTTACTCTTCATTGACATTTCATTAGGCGTACTACTTGGGATTCCGAGTATGTTTGGGTATAAAGCTGTCATGGCCTGCTTTCTGCTGGCTACTTCAGCTCATACGGATTGAGTCAGCAACAGTGATCACTCTTTGACATTTCACTTCACCAATTATCCATAGAAAGGTAGGCTGTTGCGCTTTTGGCTTTGGGTTAGTTTCTCTCCTGCTTGGTCTCTCTTTTCCCTCTCACCCTCACTTTTTTCAGAACTGGATGTTTCTGCATTCCACAAACGATGTGCTTTAGCTTTTCAGCTAGGATAGATGTTTCCTAGCCCAGATCCTGACTGACGTGTGCTGCAGTGACAGAACATTCTGCAATTTAACAGCTCCTCCACAGCTGATGTCTGCAAAAAATACACTGAAACTATGGGTGCAATAATAAACACTAATACTCATATTAAAAATACATAGTTGGGATGGATCTTAAACAAACTAAACACACAGTAATCACATGGATATCCAACAGAAGTGTTAATGATAGCATCAACAGAGAACTGATTGGAGGCAGTGTTTCTTGTTAAGCTGGGAGGATTTTATGTGAATGTGTGTGTGTATGTATATGTGTGTGTGTATGTATATGTGTGTGTGTGTGTGTGTGTGTGTGTGTGTGTGTGTGTGTGTGCGTGTGCGTATGCATTTCAGAGAGAAGGAGCGTGAGAGGGAGATGCTTAATGTGCTCACCCAACTCGGCAAAAATTGATCCTGCGTATGCATTAGCAGATTGCCTATTGATGAGATGAGGATTTATAATGCTCTGACTTATGGCAGCAATTTAGCTGTATAAATAAATGAATGCGAGAGTCATTCAGCTTTCAGAAGACAGTAAAACCTTGATTTGCAGCTGTATCTGCATTTTCAAATGTCTATTTTAGGAGCCCAATACATTGGTCATTTAACCGAAAGGTCAACAGACAAGCTGTATGTCAGCTATAAGGCATCTGACTGGACAAGATGATATTTGTCTGCGACAAGTTGTAACCAATAACTAATATAATGAAGGGGAGTATATAGTGGAATATTACTTTCTTTTTAAATAGTAATAATAAATTATGTAAAAATCGGCACTTTTAAATGTATAGATTTTGTGACTCATTTGCAACTCTCTCTCTCTCTCTATATATATATATATATAGGAATAATCAGAAAGTAGTGTATGAAATGAATATTTGCTATTTTTGATATGGAAAAGAAAACATGCAAAATAATTACCAATGTGGATTTTACTATGTACAAAAAAATGCTGTTCTGTTTTCTCTCTCTTTTATCTATTTTGCTGACTTTTTGTAATGCTGTGTCCTCCTGTTTTCTTCTGTATATCGTTGTGCCTGTGTGTATGTGTCTTTATTACTTATAAGCCTATGTTTTTGTCTTAGCCCCACCTTAATCTTGCCCCTAGCTTATCCTGTCCTCCCGTGGTTTGTTTCTGTTATCTTATTTAATTTAATTCAAATAATTTGTGACCAATATTTTTAAACCAATATTCTGGAGTCAATTAAAAGCCATTTATTTATGTTGAATGGACAAACCCTATTCATTTGCTTATGGAATGAACAGATAATTCCACTCATCCAAGATACAACCGCTGTGTGCTGCTTTAGACCAGTGGTGTAACTAGGATTTTTTCTGACTCTGTAACCCCCATACAAACGTTTTCATCAATTACTCCCTATTGGTTTGCTCTCAAGATTATGCTTTCATGTTGGGCCACTCCATTCTCTAGCATCTAACATCAGCCTACAATAAGTCATATTTATCACATTATTTATAAGATAGATAAACTCACTGGGTGTTTTATTGGTAATATTATCTTAGTGTATATGAGGGACCCAGTAAAGACTGGGCCCCCTAAGAACCAAAAGTCTTCTGCACAATCATGACCCATAACTGGACAGATTTACTGCTAACCTAAGACCTCTGAAACTTAGGATATTGCATCAATCTTTTTCTTAAAAAAAACAAAAAAACAATTACATTGTAGATTGCAGGCTTGAGAGGCAGACTACCAAGAACATCATTCATGTTCTGTGTGAGTGATGTTTGTGAATCAATGGCTTGGTCATCGGAACTGCAATCACTTTGCTTGACTGCCATCTTAAAATAGATAGAGACCACAAAGCCAGATATCCAGCCACATGGACAAACACCCACCATGCTCCTTTTGATGCCTGATCAATATCAAACTGTAATGTAATCAATGCTGTGGGTACTGTCTTAATGCCTGTGGTGCCAAAAATACAGTGAAGCGGTCAAAGCCCCAGTGGTTTTCTTTCATTTACTGGAATGGCAGGAAGTTATAAGTAATGCTAGCATGGTCAAGTATCTTTTGTTCATTCATATGAACAGATTGTGTAGGGTTTCTTGTTTCTCTGTAGAATCTCATGCAGTGTGATGGTAATTACCACTACGACTGTGTTTTGATACGCTTCAAGAATAGAAAGGTTGGCGTGTGATTTGTGCTTGATATTATTAGAAGAACATACATGCCTTGGAGAAAGGGCACTGCGTTTGTTGGAATGCTCCGAGGCCTTTTAAGATTCTTCAAGGACGCACATAATATTTCCCTGCTAGTGCTGTCTCAAGGAGCGAGGATGGTACCTACTTTTAAAACTCAGTGGGAGGCTCAGGGAACCGTGGGATGGTAGGTAGACTACAAAGGGGCACTATGCGCTATTAATGATGTGGGGGCTGTTTGTTTTGCAGATAGGATTCAGTAAGGACACAGAATCTCTAGTAAACCTGTCTATGTGCAGAATATATAGCTCTGTACCTGTAACATCCATACATCCCATACAAATGAATAGTTGGTTAGAGTATAGACTGTCGCAGACAGAAAACGATAGACTGTAGACTATTAGTATCATCAAGCAAATGAAAAAAGGTTACAGGTATGTCTCTTTTGTCTTTCTGCTTCATATCTTATCAGAAGTGAAGCTATAGAGTTAACATGCTAATCCCAGCAATACGAGCAAATGGAGCTGCTAGGCTAAGTGGGCCCCCCAAGCAGAGGACATCAAGCTGAGAATGCTGGCATATATTTTAATGTTTTAAACCTCACTCCAGTTACCAATACATATAGCAGTGTCAGTACATTGAATTTATTCAATCTGTCATTTATTCAGAATAAAACATTATAAACATACGTCAATATTTTTATATGTATGTATGTTTTAAATGTCTTTTTGGAGCCATGACATCTCATCTCACCTGTGTATCCATATAAACCTGAGATGACGATGAATTCACTTAACCTTTAACATGATGAGGTTTTGTTTTTTTGTTTTTTTTTTCAATGAAGCATTTGAGATTTAACATTCAAATTATAGCTCATTAACAAACTCACTAAGAATGCTGGAAATCACTGCCACCCAGTTTGTGCAACTGCTTTTATCAGATCTGGAGTTTTCAGTAGTTTAAGCTAGCCAGCTTGCTCTGTTAGTTCAGCATTTGTACCTGAGAATTAGAGGAAAAGGGAAAGAAAAACTGTAGAGGAAGAAGCTGAAAGTGCCCCAAAGTGACTGATACATTCAGTAAAGGAGCAGTAGGAATTATACCTGCCACCTGTACTTGCATGACCACTCTGACATGTAGCTAACTAGCTGCTGCTGTTGGCTGTTTTCCCCTGTCAGGAGGCATCATGGAGAAGTGTGTGTGTGTGTTGGGTGGTGGGATGTTTGTATTCATATCAAAAGTACCATCATTTGTAAAAGTTTGAACACATCTTTTAGGGAGAGCCGGCTTGAACATAAAATTTTTCCTCCAATTATCACACAGAAGAAATGGATTCATATTTGTAAAAAGAACAAATAAACCAAACATAAATGTGCAATTATTTAATTCACATGCCCATATGTTTCCCCAGTATCGCTATAAATAATGTTCCACATAGTACCTACAAAAGCTTCTTTGATTAAAAGTAGTAGAACTATTTTTGATGCTGTATAGAACTTTAAACAAAACAAATAAACTAATATACAGGTGCTCTGTCATCCAAAAAAACCTTTTAACAATGCAATTTAAGAACATGTAACAGTTACGTTTGAACTTTTTAAAGCCACAAGCTGGGGGGTGCCCATATTCTCACCATTATGGGTCTGTATGAAGACTTCACAGTCTAGTTTACAGACTAGAGGTCTGTATAGGGCTGATTTTTCATCCCGCTCCAGCAAATTTCTGTCTTCCTCCCACCTGCACCTGCGTTATTGTTTGTCCCGCTCCTGCCTGCTGAATCTTGCTAGCAAGGCTGGTGGAGTACAGGGTGGGCTAAAAATACACATTTTAAATGCTGTAATATCTTAGCTTTGACAAATTAAATGAGGTACCACATAGGGACATTTCTGAAACATCGGCTATACTATGTGGGCACAACTCCGACTGCAAACTGAAGATGTCTTTTAGGGCAGATTTGGCCAGCCAGTTTTCCACAAAATACAATCTAAAACTTTTTTAGCTAGGCTGCAGTCCTGAATTTTAAATATCTAAACAGTCTCAATAGAAAACAGTACACAGTCAAAATGAGAGATATAGGGAAACATTGAAATTTGTGGCATGGCTCTGCATTTATTCCGACCTCAGTCGTTGCTTATTCTTCTTCCAATCTGCCGGCATCCCAGAGATTCCTACGCAACGCAAACATCCACAGGTTAGGTTGCCTACCACGTACGTTGTTCCCCACAAAAAACTAACTGTAAAATGTATTCAAGGCAAATGTATACTTTGTGGGAGTCCCGAGAACAATGTCTTTGTCCTGCTCCTGTAAACACATTTCTCTGTTCCCGCCCACTACAGCAAGAACTCTCAAATTTTGACCCGCGCCTACATTTGCTTTAGCACTGCACCTCGCGGGTCCTGTGGCTCTAATACAAACCTGCATTGTTGTGAATTAAATGTTTTCTAACCCTAAACATTTCACATGGATCATTCAGACATAACACTCGTTAAAGGTTGGAGGGAAGAACACTAAATCGTATATTACAAAGGGAATAGGTGATGTGCTGTGATCAATGTCCAATTATAACTGTCAGAAGTGATACATTAAGTCTGACCATTTGTCTGATAGCTTATTGATGTATATTAACATGTGATAATGACTTAGAGAAGTGTGTGAATTGCGAAGATGGAGTTACTAATTACCTCTTCAATTAAACCCGACTGAGCCATGCTCTTAGATAGAGGCCTGTGCAAAAGTGACTGGCATGTGAAAGCAGATGTGCGGTGGATTTTATGATTAGGGAAAATAACAGAGGCCTATTGGAAGTCAACAAGTATTTCAGTCGTCATGTTACGTTAAGGATACTGATCTGCTCAGACTGGGCATCAATTGCCCATTCAACACGAGTTCAAATCCTCTCTCTCCATTGTCTCCCTAAAGGTCACTCACTTTCTTCACTGTTTCTATCCACCCACCACTTTTTCTGTCCCATGATGCTTTGTGGTCGCTAGCATCAACGGCAGGTCATTATCCTGGCCTGCTCGGCCTGAACCAGCATGCTCTCTGAAGGTTCAGCTGGAGAGGCTCTTAGGCTTGGCACTGATTTCCTAAAACTTTCTGTTTGAAAGTCTCCCAGTGGGCGTAATGAGAGCAGTCATGGATACACAGGTTTTCCCTTGATGCCTCTCCTCTTAGATGCTTCCGATTGCTCCATTGTCTTCTCTGGCCTCCCAATGGACAAAAAAAAAAAGATGGAATGTGAAGTAAAGTGCTCTGACTACTTGACCCAAGAATCCCAAAACACTGCTATTAGTTTCTTTTTTTATTTGTTTTTTTTTCTTTATCATAGTAGAAAAACATTTATGTCAGCAGTAAAAAGTTATGTCAGTTTTTACTTTCTTGGGGTCTCATGATACATAGATTTTCAGTGCAGTTTTTGATTCTGAGGTCAAACTGAGCTACCAACGAAATATGTAATATTTACTCAGGAGCCTGGTTTTGATTATTGGTGGTCATTTTCATTATAGTATAAATGCTTAAAGACCGGAATCAGAATCAGGGCGTCTCTTATTTGAGGAATATTTTTTTTTTTGTTTGTTTTTGACACATATTAGATGTCACCGAGATGAATGAACAGAACATACCTGAATCTAGGTGTTTGCCCGTGTAGTGTGATGGAAGAGCCCCAACGCGGACAGAAGTGAGAGGGCTGGTTAAATCATGCTCTTTATTCTATGAACACACTGTGAACGAGGATTCTGGTGGGAATCATACGTTTCAATAAGTAAGGCAAGAGTACTCCCGTGAGTGAAGGTGCGGGAAGTCAGGGCGAAGAGTGAAAGAGCACCTTAGGAAGTCTCATATCCTGTTTATATACTGTGTGACATGCTTATTTCCTTTGCACATGACTAGTGGCTGTGACATTAGAATAAAATGTTGATTATGGTTCACGAATGAGAAAATCATGATTTATGCTTTTTCCATTTGTGGTGATTTTTTTAAATTAGTACAGAACACACTGCGCTGTAAGTGTAGGTGCTGTAAACCTTGCGTGGTGCAGCAAAGCCCCCCAGTAATCACCCACTAATTAATGTAGCAGCGTTCTAATCACAAACAAAAAGCAAAAAATAAAGACAACATATGAATATGACCAAAGTGCCCAATTATGTGATTAGCCATGAACAGTACGACCAAAACAAAAATAGAATTGATTGCACTGCCAAGTACTTATGACTGATAGATACAAGTGGGCTTGGTAATTATTACAGTGCAAAACCTAATTACAAAAGAGGCAAACAACTAATCAAACACAAGTAGCACTCTGGGAGGGTTTTTTTTTTTCCTTTATAAAATAATGGATTTATTAATGTCCATCAGTGTGCATTTTTAATTACTAGATGTAATGTTTAGTAAAACTCTTGAGCATTGTTCAAAAATCAATTTGCTTGTTGTTTTTTTGGGTTTGCTTTTAATTTTATTAATTACATAAACATTGAGTTAAGGGCAAATAAAGTTTCAAAAGGTTCTACATCCAAAGATCTACATTTCAGGAAGCCAGATGCAATTGACAGTCAAAGTCCAGAATGTGCTCGTATATTCCTATAGCATGGACCACAAATCTGGGAGATATTTGGTGTATGTGAGAAAAATAATGTGTGTGTTTGTGTCCATGCACAGACACACATGCGCATTGCAAAAGCAGGAAAGAGGCCTGAAGTAAAGGTGTAAAGGGAGTAAAATATTTTTGATTGTATTTGAAAGCTGGGCTGCCTTAACCTCTCTCAAAAGCACCACTGTTTTATTGCGTGTATCTCTTTGTTTTGCACTTGCTCCCAGGCTATCATTAAGTATTAAATCTCTGTGTCAGAAGGAGCAACTCAGCTTCTCCCAGGCTTACACTACATATACTTTGAAAGTGGTGCCAATTTTTCCATCCTGATGGCAATTTTATTTTATTTCTTTTCTTTCTTCCTTTTTTTTCTACTGCTCTTACTCCAACTGAATGAAAGACATCTATTTTCCCCATCTCTTCTCTCTTCCACTCTGCCTACACTCCACTGGAGCAGTCCACCGGAATGTTCAAAGCTTGATAAAATAATGTTCGCCAATGAAACTATTGGATTTTTGTCAACGCACTATTCTCTTGACCTAGATAAAAGAGGAGCTTGGAGTGGAGGATTAAAAAATATCTACCATTCTACCATTGTCTATGGGACTGAGCGAATTTGGGAATTTTCATCAGAAATAAAGCTTGATTTCATTAAAAAAACATAATTGCAAAGTGTCAAAGTATCCAGACAACTCTTCCAACTAGAGAGTTTTGTAACTTTATGGCTGTTATGTATATACTTTATGTGCATTTGTGTGTGTTGCCTTTCCAACTGATGGCCATGGATCAGCGTCTTTCTCTTGTGGGTTATAATCAAATCCATGGACAACTAGATTGCCATCGCTGTAGAAGCGCCAGCTTAACCTCTGCTCCCAAATTTAAACAGTGTGAAGATCTTAATGACATCAAATGAATAGAAGCGATGTTCTTAATATGCTTAAAGGAATGCTGCATATCTGTATCACACCATTGAGACTCACTCATAATAGAAGCCTTTGGCCAGCGGCTGAATTCTATGAATAAATATTTGAAATATGTGACTGTATAATGCACAGACCTTACACTGGATGTCTCAGAGTGAGTCCGACATAAAAGACAAGGTCCTACCATAGCTGTTCTTCTGAAGTTTAAAAGCTGTTACCCTGTTTAAGAACAAAGACGGAGTAAAGACTGACTGCAACCTTGAGGTTGCAGTCCAGCTTTTTTTCCTCATTTCTTACCCTGGTGAGAAACGGCTAAACACTGTGATGTGTCAAGAGTATTAAAGTGTTCCATTTTATAATATACTACATGGAGAAAAGTTTTGGGATGACTATTATACCAACAGGGACTTTAATGACCATGCATTTAAATACATAGATTTTAATATGGAGTTAGTCCACCTTTGCAGCTGTAACAGCATCTAGTCTTTTTGAAAGGCTTTCCATATGATTTTGGAGTTTTGGAATTTAGCGAATTTTGGACGAATTCAGTCTGTAGAACATTTATGAGGTCAGGCGCTGATGTTGAAAGAGAAGGCCTGACTTACAATCGACATTCCAGTTCATCTCAAAGGTCTTGGATGTGGTTGAAGTCAGGGCTCTGTGTGGCCAGTAAAGTTCTTCCACATTAAACTCACCCAGCCATGCTTTTATGGAGTTTGGGCCTTCTCCATGCATGGGGTTATCCAGAATGTCTTGGTATGCTGAAGCATTAAGATTCACTGGAATTAAGGGGTCTAGCCCAAACCCTGAAAAAAATGTGTGTCCCAATACATTTGTCAACATCTAGTCCTAAAAAGGGTTAAAAAAAGGTTTACATTTAGTATATTAATGGACATGAATGAAGTCTTAAATTGCTTCAAATGAATTAATAATAAACAGCTATACACATGACGGAGCTGACAGGTATTATGATGCCAGAGGAGCAATAAAAAACCCCACATCGTGATAGGAGCACGTACTTTGATTACATTGTATTTCGTGATAGCTGCATGGAAAATCTCGTGAGAACAGGGTCGCTAAACAGTTATTCATTAATGTGTGATGTACCAACCTGTAAAGATGCAGTGCAACTGAGATATATACATGGCCAAAAGCCTTATGACCTTATTGATACATTACTGCACAAGACCTGCATTTACTCATTACGCTGAGAAACAAGTAAATTGTACATAATGATTTTTAATCGTACAACTAATTTAATTATCTGCAACTATCCCAGTGGACTGCTTTGTAATTCTCAGATGGTTCATTTCTACAAGTGGCTGTACTGCACATGCTCCTGAAAGCAAGGGCCCAGTTGGAATCGCAGGCATTATTATGACAACCTTGGTCATGGCCTTGGTCTATCTGTCAAGGATGGCCCTCCCTCTCCCCCATCACTTGTGATGCCTGACAGCATGGGCATCCTTTAGGTGATGTAACACAACTGATAGGTTGCATTCTCCTCCAACGTGTCCAGTGATGTAGCAGTAGAAATGAGGCAGTGGCCCCATTTGAACTGGAGGAAGCATGTGTGATAGGGAGAGGCCTAGCAAGAAGGTGGAATAGGATATTATTATAAGGAGAGAAGACAGGTTAAAAAAAGAAACAAAAAAGTATTTATTACCGTCATTGTGCTATTTTGTGACATTTGTGTCTTCTATCTTCTGCAATAGATAAGACATGATGGGAGAGGCCAGGGACAGACTTATTTTCATGTGTGCCTCCTTTCTTACTGAAAATGGTTGGTACTTAACCCTCACTTGACCTCTACTAAGCACCCATCTGTGGGGGAAGTACAGGTGCAGAAAGTGAGACGCGTCAAGAAATCCTAAAGAGCAAATGAGTCTTCCCTAGCAAATAAATAATGTACTGCTGCTCAGAGAACACACCACTAAGGAGTCACCGGCAACCAGCCAGCATAAAACCCCCATCACGTTTTGCTCATTCTCATATCTTGAATGTGGGCCTCTGTATCGGCCTCTTATCAGGAATCGCTCAGACATGATTAGGTTCCATAAGAACCCCGCCTAGATCAGCGATGGAGAGGCACATTTCTCTTTCCTTAAGGGGAATCCCACTAACAGAACTGACTGAGGTCAGGTTGGAGGACATCAGGGAGGAGGATCTGGAGCCTGCGAGGATGTTATAAGATTAGATGAGCTGCTTTTGACTGGGGGTAGATCAAGGTCAGATAGGCTGCTGTAACATCTCATGTACACAATGTACTTATCATATACTGCAGGATCTGCAGTGTTTTCCTCTGTAGGCCACTGTTTGAGAGAGGAATGACAATATTTCTAGTCTTCTTAAAGTTCCAGCAGATTTGCAGATGATGTATATGATGTGTATCAAATATAAATATATCAAGTATAAACTAAACACTCTGCTTGTAAACTGTTTTATGCACATAATGCAATCATGTAATGTGCTGTTACAGTGTAAGTTAATACACCACCCACAAATCCCTTCATTTGCACCTGTTGCTAGGTTGGACTAGCTTCAGAAAGCATTGGTGAAGATGTACTTGCTGCATTGTTTTTGCTAAATACCTGAATATAACAAATTTTGTCAAGCAATGTGTGACAATGTTTTCAAACAATTGTATGCAAGTAACCAGATACACTGTTAGGATGATTTTTTAAATCCGAGCCATTTTGGTCAACACCATGACTCCAACTTTGTGGACACAGTTTGGTAAAGAACCTTTTCTATTACAGCATGACTGTTGCACAAACCAAGCAAGCTGGTTGAGATAGGTGTAGAGCAGTGTTGTGCATGAAATAGTTCAAAAGAACGCGTTCATTGAACACGTTCATATTTCAGTGAACTTTGAACTGAACGCAACTTATTAGTAAATC
>JBBKCR010000012.1:8887320-8899500 GCA_037577295.1 Ladigesia roloffi | reverse complement strand
CTGTAAAGCTGCTTTGTGACAACCTTGTTGTAAAAAGCGCTATAGAAATAAAATTGAATTGAATTGAATTGAATTTACACGGACAATAAATTGATCACTTTACACAGGACAGGTGGACCTGTCGTTAGTTACCTAGCAGCCCAGCTAATAAGCTAACGAAGCTCCTCACTCTCACCTGGGTTGCCTAGGCACTGAAGGACCACACACATGACAACTATCATGCACATGTTCCCAGTGATGTATACCTCTTAATACTCAGGTGACCTAACAATAATACTACTTACATTTGACCGTGGAATAGCCAGCAGGAATTAAATCTCACAAGCGGTTTTATTGCAAAGGAGGCAACCTATAAAAATACCGTGCTTCACTAAGCTCTCCAGAACAACTTATTTTGTTCTACAGATGTTTGTAAATGGAGATTGCATGGCTAGTTGCTTAACTGTATATACCTGTGGTACCTGTGTTTAGGTTTAAAACACCTGAACACAAAAATTAAGAGGTGTGTCCAATTACTTTTGTCCATAGAGTGAATTGGCCTTTTTTGTCAATGACATGTTCATAAGTCATTCTTCTTCCTCTCCTGTGACTGCAGCTCTGCTAACACACTACTTCTCATCTTGAGAGAAGACTCCAAGAATATTCTTTGTGACGTGCAGTTTTTTATTTTGTAGTATAATACATCTCAAGTACAAGGACCATTGTTTCTGTTGTATAAATACAACCACACACGAAAACCCATGACATCACACACACATTCCCAGAGTGGTGTACCTCCTAATACTTGGGTGATGGGCTCCATTGGGGGCATGACCAGACATGATACTAACAGAGATTAATTACATATTGAGAGATGCCTAGAAGACTTAGAAGACACTCAGCAGTATAATATCAGCACACAGATTGTAACAAATCATTTCAAATGGTTTGATAGTGTATTGAAATTGTTGTACCCATAATATTTTAAATGATATAGTATGCAAATTACTTTCTATAGCTTGTACCAAGCTAATACCCCATTTACCCCTGGCCAGTTCAGCTGACATGTCTGACTTGCATGTCTGGAAGGTATTCTGTTCACATTTTAGCCACATGTATTTACAGTTGGAATACAAATGCTTCTCTGGTCAGCCAAGCAGACACTGAAATTACTATGTGGCAACTATTATGCAAATCAGCTCACACACAGCAGCCAAACGCTCATCCTGCTCGTTTTCTGTTCTAAAGAAAGGCACAATTTTGCCCAGCACATTCAATGTTTACCAGAAGCAGCCATTAAGAATAATTATCCCTGGTGTCATCACCATCATGAGCCACATGCAATAAAACACAGTGTATTGAAGTTATTGTATTGAAAATTGATACTGTAAAGCAAAGTTTAAACAAAATGGCACTTTGAGATAAACGGTTCACCCAAAATTACTTATGAAATTATAATTAAACTGCAACAGCGAAACTCACATTTGGAGATGAACTGAATGAGGCCAATGGGTGGTCTATACATGGAAAGGCACCATTACTGTATAAGGAAGGGGTTTGGTTGTTGAATGTGTCTTGGAGGTTTGGATTCATTCGGCATCTCAGACCACCTCCTGAAATGGTCTTAGCAACTGGATTGCTATCTGTTTTAAATGTGTCTTGGGTGTGTATACTCTTGTATGTTTATGTGGCCTTCCACTCAAAACACAGGAGCAGGTATAAATATATATTTTTTTTAATATTACACATTATTGTGAGGTAGCTCATAGCCATTGAATTCTTATGAGGTAGAAATTGCATAAGCTAAAATTAGCAATGCAATGGAATTTCATTATAAGTCATAATATTGTTCAGTTACCACTGCAGAAAACCATTCAAAACATTACTGCAAATAACTAAATGCAATGTAACTCACATTGTACATTTGAAACTGCAGAAGCCTCATATGGCTCTTACCATTCCGCTACATATGGCAGCCTAGGGCTGCTGAGGCAAGCACTGTGCAGTGTTTCACACTTTATTTTTTGGCAGTTCCAGTACATCATCTGTGTATTAACAGTCCAAAGGAAGAAAAAACACAGAGAGAAGTTTAAACACACTGTTCGCACTAACAATGGCTAGCACACAGCAGTTGATTTTAGACATGTAGAATCTTATGCTCACAACAAAGCTTCATGAAATGACGCAGCGTAGCTGCAGGAGGTAATTAAGCTTTGCTGTTGCCTGCATTGAAGGGTTGGCCAAGACGCTACCTAATCATTTGGCTGCATAATTACTTGTGTTCTTTAGTGCTCCATTAATGGAGATGGCTGGGGACATTCTCAGCACATTTCATGGACCATCTATAGCCTTAAATGGACAACAGGTAGGCATTAATTCTTTATACTGTCCCACATTTCACCACCACCACCAATCAGTGGGGCTAGGATGGACACAAACGGGAAATCAGTCAGGATTTTCCTAACCCTGTTCCAGCGCACCAAGTCATGTTAGAAAACATTAGGCAGGCCAGAGAGGTCAGATGAACGCTCATGAGAAATAGATGAGCAGCAGAGAGGCTGTTTAATCGAATTCAATGGCCATATGACCAAACTAATGGCTTTTACGTTAGCCAATGGGGAACAGATGAGCTACCAAGTTTTTAGTTTTAATCTACCAAATTATTAATCTATGATCATAACCGGGCATGAATAATTGATATGCCACACATCAGAGTTCTTCTCGCCTCTCCAGGGAAGAATGTAATGTAGCTACTGAAAGAATGAGAGAGCCCTTTTTCCGTTCCCATGGAGACTCCCGCGGAACACATTAAAGGCAGGAGAGAATAGACAGAGAGTAAGCAATACACATTGCAAATGTATTATATATTTATTTGAGATCAATCAATCAGTTCCCCAAACTGCTTTCTTTTTCCGCCACCAAGCTGCAATATGCGAACGCGAAAGGAAGCATATTGCAGTAAGTAATAATGCGCTGGTAAGATAACGGAAATGAAAAAGAAGGAAAAATAAATGTAATCAAAAAGCAATAAGCTGGTAGTTTAATAGAACCTGAGAGGGCAGGGAAATGAAAACAGACAGATTTAGTGTTACAAATGATATCACTAACAGGCAACAAATTAATAGCATATAAAATACCACACGCTCTTCGTTTAACTCCTTCATAGCTCAAAAGGCTGCTGGAGGTTCTGGTTGAACAGGGATTCTGGATTCTTTTTTTTTTCATTTTTACTTTGCACTGTGATATTAGCTATAGACCTTGCCTTGAAAAGGGAGAGGGTCACAAATGACGAGATGAATTTGTCATGAATTACATTAAGCTCATCTAGACAAGCTTTAGAGACAGCTAATGACTTCTGGGAAGTAAATATTGTGTGTGTGTGTGTGTGTGTGTGTGTGTGTGTGTGTGTGTGATTTATTTATTTTTTCTTATTTTATTCAATCGTTGTAATTGATTTTTGCAAGTAGTGTATGATGCTCTTAATGGTCACATGAAAATAACTAAATAAATGAGTTTATTGGTGGTATCTAGGAGTTTCTTTCTTTCAGGAGCTGGAAATAACTAAGAAAAAACTGTGGAATCGGCCAGTTGTGTTGGACCAGTTTTACATTGGCTTTCTGGAAGACAAAGACAAATCAGTAATGTTGGTCGAAAAAGATTACAAAAAAGAGGTGCCAGCTCTATGAAAGCTCTCTTTATTAAAGAAATCATTGTAAAACTGCCACACGTAAATGATGTCAGTGTGTTGCAGCCTTCAAATAAAACATACAAGCCTCGAACGGCTATGTTACAAGTTTCAAATTGCTATACGTATTATTTATTCATGGGTGCCAAAACATGTTCCTGTGCAAAACTGCTAGCTATGCAGAACAAGGACATCAGCCCTAGACTCTACATGACATTTGCACTCAGTGGACTAAACACTGCTGTGTACTCTTTGTCTTTTTTCCTGTAGTTTTGACATTTAATAGACTGGAGTTTTGTAACTGATTATTTGACACTTTGAAGGCTAGCATTTTCCTCCATTGTAATAGAGGGAATAGTGAACACAATGAGTGGCCATCATAACCCTGTGGTGGTAACTTTAGCATCATTAGATTGGAGCACTCGAAAAGAAGAATATCCTGAGCTATAAAGAGCCCTGAAAGTGTTTCTTTGAGTTGCCATGGTCCTATATGTAACAATGGCCTTAACCCAAGAAGCCTTGGAGAAGCTCTTTACTATGAAGGTCCTGGTTACAGAGCAAGTGTAAAGGTGCCTCCCATTTTTGGAAAGTAATGAAGAGTGAGTGAAGGAGGTGGGAGAGAGAGAGCGACAGAATGTGGGGGGTGAGGGTAAGACGTGTTGGGTATGTCCTTGGGGTTACAGTGCGTGTTGGTCTCCGAGGAGACATCTAATGTTGTGCATCATCAAGGAGCTGTGGAGTAGAGTAGAGCGGAGAAACCCATGGGGCCTCGCGTTTAATTCCCTTTAACCGCTCCACTAGCAGTAGCTACAGAGCCCCTAGGACCAACACACACACACACACACACACACGCACACACACACACACACACCCCAGCACAATCAGGCATATCAATGAGTCTCTTTCTCAGCTCCAAGCACTATCCCAGTCTTTTACGGTAGTAACAAACAGACGATGGGAAATGAATCACTTCAAGGGACAGTAGAAGAAAGATGAAGTGTGAGAATCTTTACAGCTACCATTCATATCACATGAAACATATATGGATATTTATGACACTCTTCAGAATGTATAGTCATCCGCTCCACTAATGAGGTGAGGGGATGGTTATTGATTGCATATGCATTAATAAAGAAGCCAGAGGTTTTGAAATTAATCACAAAAGGGTGTTCTCCACTGAACATATGCATCTATATGTCTTTAGTGTCTCTTCATTCCAACTTGTAATTAATTCAGCAGCACACACAGGGTTTGTTTCTCACATAGACACAGAAGAAGAGAGGCGAGATTTAAAAGGTAAAGAGAAACCAAAAAATAAATAAATAAATAAATAAATAAGGAAGTAAATAAATAAATGCTTGAAGCCATCAAATATATATATATATATTGGGGATTGTTTTCAAACCATTGCTTAGGATCAATGTCATAAATGACCTGATTGAACCCATGGTTTAAACTAAAGCTGCCCCTTATGGTCATGCATGAACACACTACATTACAGCACACAGTGTGAGCAATGTGAAATTCTTTCTCTGCATTTAACCGCTTCATACGAAGCAGTGTGCTGCCACCAACGAGGAGCACCTGGGGAGCAGTGTGTGGGGACAGTAACTTTCTCAACCAGTCGGCCACCAGATACACCATAAAAGGCCACTCTTTAGGAAGCTTTATTTTAAAGAGTGCAGCAGTATTGTCAATAATGTGGTTATTCAGTTTCAAGTTAGATTCACTGAGATGTGTGTGTGCATGTCATGTGACATTGATTAGTTGACTGAAGCTTATTATAGATTTTTTTAACGATTCATAAAATGTTTCTAACACTGCTTTTGAATCTGCCGTTAAAAGCGTAAAGTAAATACATTTAGTTGTAAATATGAGAAGATTACGAAAGATTATAAAGAGTTTACTAGCATTGTGTATATATTCTGCATATATATATTCAAGTATGTGTTGTCTTTCTTGTTACAAAACATTTACTATGAATATTTTCAAAGCAGTTAACCTAGATAATTGGTGTCATGGCAAAGAAATTCTGCTAATAAGATTCTGCTGAATGCTGCACATGGGTATGACACCAGACGTCTAGATGTGAAAAACCATGGGGTGTTTCTTACTTAATATATGCATCCATACATCTACGACCCCTTGTTTTTTATTTTTATCTTCCAGCGCCAAGATTTCTCTTTCATCATTAGGCAAGGTTGCACTTTGTATTTAATCTATCAACACCTACAGCCCCTGTAAAAATAGCTGACTGCAAATTTGATAAATAATGATCCTTAGACCTCGGATTGCTTTACGTATATTTATATGGTTGTCTACAGTGGGTGGCAGAATATGTAAATCATGCTGTGCACAGAACCATATATGCAGAGCAGCTTCGCTGAGATATTACACCAGCATGGTAATGGTGACACATTTGTCTGATTAGGTGTTGATTGAGGATCCACTTCATAGTTTTGTTTGTTTCAGTACAATTACAGTACAATGAATTACACGTTATAAATATATGCAGTGCAGAACCATTTAGAAAGAAAAAAAAAAGAATAATCAGCATAATTGTTCAAACTTTGCTTTTAAGAGATTCAGAGATTTAACCGATACATATATCTTGTTATTATGCCTTGCACTTAGAAACTGCACAGTTTGTGTGTGTTTTCTCTTACCTTTCCTGAACGTAGTGCCACGTTGTCTGGATATTTGGTTGGTAAACTCTTACTGATAACACTTGTGTGCCTCTGCTATGTCAGTATCACTGCTGTGCAGAGAGTGGTCCACTACCCAAATAATATCTGGTCAGTTGGAAGGGTGGGATTGATATATTTTGTAGCAACAAACTGTCAACTGACCCTCTTATGCTCCTCAGAAGCCTCTATTTTGCATCAGTTGTAGATTGTAGTATTTTTAATGAAGTGAATTTCAACCTTAAATACAATAATAATGGGAAGCCTTAATACACAGTAAATGTTTTATTCATTTTTTTTTCATGACAGTTTTTCAAATGATTGAACAAATGATTATCAACAAATTATGTTGCACATTTATACATTCAGTTTTACAGGTCTTAAAGGTCCTCTTTCTGCTTCGTTAAGATCTTATGTGTGTTCAGGTTAGCTGGTGTTACTGGAAGCATGGTCCATCATGAGTGAACCAACCTCAGCAGGAAAACATACATCGTTCAGTAAAAATCGCTTGGCAAGTTATTGTGGTGTTTGACACCATTTGAGTGCTTTTACAGATTGAAATCAGTTAAGTGATATGCCAGACATATTCCCTTTTTGTATTTTATTCTTTCCAGGTTGTCTAAGGCCCATGGTTACAAGTACCCAATGGGAAACGCTCAGCCTCCGGATGTCTCAACATTAAAATCAAATGGGCATGTAGTTTCCCTTTTAATACATGTTGGTGACTACTTCTTACTTTAGACTTTTAAAGACATTTCCTGGTTTTATGGTAAATTGTTTTGTTTAAAACAGCAATCAATGTGCCTCTATCTCTAAAAATGTCTGGAATCCCCAAGGTTAAGGTATACAGTGATGCACAACAAACTGAGGCCACCCAAGGTCTAGCCAAACCCCAACTGGTTTCAAAAGCTAGAAACATGGAGTGAGCAAGAGTTTGCAACAGCAGTGCTAATACTAAATTCAGAACAACTCAGATACCTGTTGTGTAATCGTCCTTGGAATTGCTGTGAGCAATTGAATGGCTCAATTTATCAAAACGACTGAAGGAACTCCACTGGAAGTCTTTGAGATTTGTGGTAGGCAAGTGTTAGATTGCACAGACATGCCAAACCTAAACCAAGTAGTAGTTAAAGCTAAGTTGATGTTCAGCCTTCAAACAAATGTGTTAAAACATCATGACATCTGATTGAGTGGCAGGACTAGTAATATGTTCATCATGGTTTTGACACTTGAAGCAATCAGTACATGTTGATCCTTATCAAGGCATTTAATTGTTGGCAGATGTTTATTAAAATACACATCTCAAAGCCCAAGTGGTCTCGACAGCAGTGCTAAAAAGATGCAAATCACTGCTTTGGCAAACCATAAGCATGTAGATGCTAACTGAGATCAATATATGATCTAAACAAGTGGTTCAAGTAAAAGTAAATTAATGTGGCACTCATATGAACGAGTGGCAGCAACAGAATAGAATGATTACAGGTCATTTACTGTAGGGGAGTTAGTTTTGCTTGTTTATGGCAGAACATTTGTGTGTGTGTGTGTGTGTGTGTTGTACAGTTTGTTACTCAGTTCTGATTTTGGAGTCTGATGGCCTGGGGGAAGAAACTGTTCCTCATCCTGGAAGTGAAGACCCAAGTGCTGCAAAACCTCCTGTCAGATGGAAGGCGGGAAAAGAGGGTGTGGGAGGGGTGTGTGGGGTCATTTATCTGTCTGTTTGTCTGTCTGTATATCTGTATATCTGTCCATCTGTCTATCTATGTATCTATAGATTAGTCTATTTATCTTTCTCTAATATATACGTAATGAAACTATTCTCTTAATTGCTGAAACATTTATGGTGTCATAAAATGCTCTTATTATTAAGAAATTTGAAAGGTTTACAATTAAAAAATGATTCATCATATAATTATCTAAATTACTCCATATGCTTCAGGACCTAGTCAACAGATTCACTGTAGCAGAACTCCAAATGTTTCTCGGTAGAAGAACAGGCAGATAAAGGTGAAATGCTGTTGAAGTTTGAGAGTTTGTGGAGATGAATAAAACATAACTTAGTCACACCGCTGATGGACAACTGGAGTCAAAGGTGAGCATCTCAATACATCTGTGACTTGCATATTCCAAGGACAAAAAAGAACAGTGACTCTTTTGACTGGTATTTGTGTTTGTGAATCATCTCTATATGTATAAGCTGTTTATTAACTACAGCTCTGCCTCTGGTGGTCAGAAGGAAGAGGAAAGAACAAGAAATACACCTGTGGAATCTGATTAAGTAAAGAAATCAGTCTCATTACTTAAATATATAAGTCTCATTGATGTATCAGTCATATTAGCCTAATCCAGTCATACATAGGTAGAAGCCAAGTTGGTAAAACACTTGTCTGTGGACCTGATGATCAAAAATTTCAAACCCCCTGTTTCTACCATTGTGTCCTTGGCCAAGACGCTAAACCCTCAGTTGCTGAGTAAGTAAAACTACAAGTCACTCTGGATAAAAGCATCAGGCAAATGCCCCCTTTACCCTTTCAATATTTCAGTCTTTTATTTCTAACTAAACAAGGTAAACTTTGAGATTTGAGTGCTGAAATTTGTTGAAGAAACATGAATTGTTTTACATTTACAGCATTTAGCAGACGCTTTTTATCCAAAGCAACTTCCATTCCTAACTACAGGGGACAGTCTCCCTGGAGCAACTTGGGATTAAGGGTCTTGCTCAGGGACCCAGTTGTGGTGCTAGAGGTAGAATTCAAACCCAAGACTTCATGGTCCAGAGGCAAGCATCCTACCCAGTGAGCTACCTCCACCTTTGTTTTGAGATAGATTTTAAGATTACAATGAAATCAAGACAATTTGGTAAAAATAAACAAAACATTTATTAACACAATCTGTTCTAAAACACACATTAAACAATCTCATGCATTTACAGTGACAGTTTAACTGCTATTGAATGCCTGGTTGGGTGACTGAGTTTCCAAATTAGAAGAAATGGAATGCAAGGAATTCTACCCTTTGTTCTCTTGTTCTGTAGAGACAAAGTGTCGTATGACGTCAATTTCTCAGCATGGCACTGAGAATGAATTCAGCCTTGTGACGAAACAAAGGCTGGTTAGCTTTAAAAAAAATGAAATTTGATCATCCTCAACATTTTACTGTTAGTTAAGGGAGATAAATATCTTTCCTTGCACTCCAAATTTTGATTCTTTAAACAGAACAAACATGAACATCTCCACAGAGTTTAGCATTTATGCTCTGTTCAACTTTATGTGATTAGAAATGTATCCAAATGTCTCAAGTTCATTTTATTATCCTCAATTTTCTGTGAAAATTTAGAGTGACAATGCAGTGCATAGATTTCATCCAGTCACTTCTAATGAACTTGTCTGGTCCAGCAATCTCCAGGAGTGTGTTTCCCTGCAGTTTTCAAATGAATGCTTTCACAAAGGCTGCAGAAATGCCTTGTTCAAGCTTGAATTTGCTGATGGCTGGTTGCGATGTTGGTCTAAGCTAAACTTTAGCTAAATTACTGAAACTATGCCGGGTCCTTTGTTCCCTAGGTGAAAAAAAAAGAAGGTGAGTGTCTTTCTCTTCTCTTTGACAAAAGCTGGTGGCCTCCCTTGGGAGGTCTGCCTTGACTGACAGATGCTCCAGAGAGAGAGTACTTTGGATTTGTGACCTGCTTTTATAACCTTTAGGGCAGACTCTGCCTCCCTGCAGGAGCCATCTCCATCTCATCTTTGATGGATTGCTTTCATTGTACATTTCTGGGGGGATTGCCACCTGTTGGACCGCATGGGTGCCTACATACCCATCAATCGCAATATTAAAACCATTGACAGGTTAGGTGAATAACACTGATTATCTTGTTACTAGCACACCCATTTTGAGGTAGGATATTGAAGGCAGCATGCGAAGAATCTTGATGCTGATGTTTTTGAAGCAGGAAAAAAGGGCCAAAATGTGATGGAACAAGGATTAGGACAGAAAATTCTTGAGGATGTGTCCCAGTTTGCAGCAGTTAATATCTACCAAAAGTGTTCCAAGGAGGGAGAATGAGTGAACAAGAAGGACACCCTTCTCATTGATCCTGGTATTAAAGAGTAACAAATCGCACACCCACATCCTTATATGAACACTAGGGATGCTCCGATACCAAGTCCCGATTTTCCGTCTAGGTGTTGGGTGGATACCGATGTCGAATCTGATGCTTCAAGTTGATATGTTTATATAACTTGCAAATATAAACGGCAAATCACAAATTTTTCATTTTTTCTCGAAACGTTATAGTAGTTCCACACCGGCGATGACATGACTGCGGTGCCAAAACATTTATGTCCCCACTCATCATGTACGTCCTCACACATCGACGTAATTAATTGTGATTGGTTCCTAAGTTTGGCCAAGTTTAACGAGTACCGATTGAGTCATAAAATATGATTATCAGGCGATACTGATTTTCGGCCGATCGATCAGAGCATCATTAATGTACACACTATGGGTGGAGCTGAACCCAAATATGGTATTCAGAAAGGCACAAATACGATATTTGGACAAATACTTTCAGAAATATTTGTATTCGGGAACCCCCCCACTTACACTCGGTCCCATGCTTGCGTTCCAGGGTACATACGTTCGGGAGTAGAAACTCCGCTCCCACCTGTCACACACTCAAGTCCAGTTTCGGGCGCATTTATGAATTTTACTCTAATTTTATTCTAATACAAATATGAATACATATTAATAGCAGCTGCTTTGCACTCCTCCTGTACACATTAATACACACACGTATACATATAAGCTCACACATGACAATTAAGAGCCACACACACACACATACATGCACTTATTCACACATTTTACCACTTGCACAGGCAGATATATGCATATGCCCACATACACTCACACAGGAATAGGATTTTTTTTTTCTTATTTGTATTTTTTTGTTCCTTATATCCTTTTATTTTTTTTTCTTTTGTTTGTTTGTATGTTTTTGTTTTGTTTGTGTTTTTTTTTTTTTTAGTTAAAATTGCTAAAAAATGTTTCTTGATTGAACAGTAGACCAGTCAGGTTTCTGTAGCTGACCCCCACTGAAAGCAGCTAAAGGGGTTCAGGACTGAAACATGGGACATCACATTAACTGCCACATCATGTGGACCACTGGGGGCATGTGCAACACTTGCTGAGAGAGAAGAGGGGGATCTATCAGATGAAAGCAAGCTTGTTGTGTAATTTTCTGCCAGTCATTATAAGCATTCAAACATACTCGGGAATGGAGCTGAGAAGTGCATGTTTGCTACATCAATGCCCTGGACTAGCAAAAATTGTGTGTAACTGTATGGTATATATAATATTTAATATCAAATTATTATTTTAAAAGCCATTCTTAATTACACTCTTAAAAACATAGCTTTTCTTTTTCTTCCTCCAATGACACTTTCTGCTATTTTCAACATTATTGTAGACTAAATTTATATTTTGTTTGCCAGGGGTTTTGATGCAGATAAATCTAGTGTGCTGATGTATTCTCTCCCTGCACCATTTTGATAGAGAATGAATATTTTGAGGTCTTATCCTGCTTGGAGTGCTCTGAGGTGGTCCTAAATTATACTACAGTTACTACTGGGCATCACAGGAGCTGCCAGATACAATCGAGTTTTGGAAGATGCTGTGTCCTAATGGGTTATAACACATGTCCTAGGTGTTCTGAGAATCTCACTCACTTTAAGCAGGCTAATATTTCTCCACAAGAGGGCAACATTGGTGATCACATTAGTACTATTAAATAATAATAAAGATAATAATAAAGAGCATCATTCTTACTTTTTCCATATA
>JBBKCR010000012.1:8874562-8885627 GCA_037577295.1 Ladigesia roloffi | reverse complement strand
TTCTTTGATTCTTTTTCATGCTCTTCCTCTTTCTCTCTTTCTCTCAATCTCTCTTCTTCTCTCTCTCTCTCTCTCTCTCTCTCTCTCTCTCTTTCTCTCTTTCTCTCTCTCCTGTCAAATCCTGTCAAATGCCATAGATTCACTGCCAGTAGGGTTTATTGAATGTTTCCCTCTGAAGATCTTCGGTTCTCATCATTTCATTTCATCCCACCAACCTCTATCTATCTCCACGTCCTCACTGCTGTCCTTTCTTTTGCTTACTCTTTCCACCATAGCTATAATCCCTGGTTCCTTCCTTCCCTCATACACGTCTTTGCTCATCTTTTCTTGTCTCTGGATGCCAGTGGTTTTCAACCTCAGTTCACAACCATTTCATACAAGACAGAGTCCGTTATTCATGTTGGAAAAGCATATAATGTGCATTAAAGACCCGGACTGGGATGGTGTGTTCCATCTCTCTCCACCTGACCTTTTCTCATACCAAAAGCAAGATACTCACTTCTTTATACTTATTTCACTCCATGTTCTCCTCCTAGCTCTTAACTGTGCAGAATCTTGTCCTCAGCTAAAAATGCATCATCACTGTGCGTTCCGTCCCTGTGGTATCTCTACTAGTCACGCACGCATATTTTATTTTTTTTTGCAGGCTTATGAAATGTCCTTTAAATTACAGTCTCAGCTATCTCTTCTGCACACTTCACAGAAACAATGCTCATAAAGGGAGTATACAAGCGGAGATTTCTAAAGAATATTCTGGAATTAGGAGAAGCTTATGAAAACCTGAATTGTAGCATCCGTACAATTGTACAGTTTTTGTATAGAATTCTATAGGCCTATTATGTATCTTACACAGTATTGTTTGAGCAAAATCTCATTTTTGTTGTGTTTTACTTTGATTTCTACTTACAAAACTTGAACACAACAGCTGCCCATCATATTGACTGAAGTTCCCTGATGAATGGGCCTTAGGATATTAGTTGTTCATTAACTTTCATTAAAGGTTAAGGTGGCAGATATATTTTTAAATGTAAATCGTAGTGAATTGATGATAAATAATGTTTACCACGTTACATAAAAACTGTTGAATCAACACAATCAATACAGTTCTGGAAGACATTCAGAGCAAAGGAGTGTTCTTTTCATAAACACTCCACAGCTGTAACAGCTGCTACTCTTCTTGGAAGACTTTCCACAAGATTTTGAAGTTTCTGTGGGAAATTGTAAAGCTCAAAGTGGTCAGACACTGATGTTGGACGAGAAGGCCCAGCTCACATTCTCCATACCAGTTCATCCTAAAAAAGAGGAGGATGGGGTTGAGATCAGGGTTCTGTGTGGGCCAGTCCAGTTTTTCCACACCGAACACATTTAATAATGAATTAATGGAACTTTCTTTCTGTCATGTGACACAGTCATGCTAGAATAGAAAAGGTTCTTCTCTGAAATGTGTCCACAAATTTGGAGGCATGACTTTGTTCAAAAGGCCAATTATTTAGCAATATTTGCTTGAATGGAGTTTTGACCCAGTCAGTCTGTCAAGCATTTCACAGCCAATCTTGTTTGTATTGTGTTTGTTCCTGTTAAAAGTCAAATGTCATTCAAGTTGGTTTAACTGTAAGTTAATTGGTCTGCTGCAACAGCTAGCGATTGGAAAGTGTAGTTTCCAGGTAACAGAGGATTTGTTATTTCATGCAGATATCATGTCACATTCTTCTTCACAATCTGACCGGCCTGGCTGTGTAAAATGATGTGTTTTCAGTTTTATATGAGGTAAAGAAGAAACATATTTAGAGATAAAAGCAGTGTAAAGTGATACTTAGCAACAAGGGTTCACCAAATTGATACAGTGATTGTGAAAAACACAGCTTTGTTCTCACACACGCACACACACACACACACACATATTTATGTGTTTGAGTGAGTAACCATAGGAGGTATCAGCACATCTCTTAAAATAGTTGCTTTGTCAAACCTTCCCCTAAGGATGACAACTTTCACTGCATATAGAAATGGAATTCAGCCGATCCATTTAAAATGAATTTCTCACTAAGAACACATTACAAGAGGCACTTTTTCTTTTCTTTTTTTTTTGTACCAGACACATAGATGACACCTTTGCTCCACTGGGGTAGACAAGTCATTCTTCCGGAAAGTACATGTAGATTTTTTTTTTTCTACCTCTCTCTCACTCTCAAGCACTTTTGATTTGCAAACCTCCATGGAGGTTCCTCTCCTCTCTCTGTCTCTTCTCTAACTCCCTGTAGTTTATTAATCCTCTTTTCCCTTTTTTCTTCATTTTACTCACCATACCTCAAGTGGGAGAAACTTTCCCCCCTCCTCCTTTCCTGATGGCAATCAGGGGGAACGTGAACAGCTGATTGACAGTGCTATGCTTGTCACTCATGTCCCTCGCTAAGATGTATGTATGTGTGGATACGTACGAGAGAAAGAAAGACAGAGAGAGCGAGTGCGATGCAGAAGATGTGTCTGCATGTGGTTGCACAGGTGTGGGGGATACACACCATGGTAAATAAACCAGTGTGCCAGGATGTAATAAGGAGCAGAGTGTTGGCATAGTGCCAGTTGCAGTGCCTTTCAAAACTCTTCTTGTATATTTCCTGGCTGGGAGATTTCAGTTAAATAAGAGAAGCGAAGAAAAGAAAAGAAAAGAAAAGAATGGAAAAAAATGCATGGAGACGCCTGTGTCATTTCAAATCAAGAAGAAATTTGTTTGTACGTATTAGGACAAATATTCAGAAATATATTTGTAAAATGGGGAAGAATTGTGCTAAATGGATGTGGAGATATTACAAGTCTGATTGGATTTTCTAATCTATTTACCAATTAATGATCAAAGTGCAGCAGTGGGTTTTGTGTTCAAGTTTAAGTTAAGAAACACGCCTCTGTTACTCGTGGTCAAGTGCTAAAAACCACATGAATACAACAGAAATTCCTTCTATTATCACTTTCCGTACATGGACTTTTGAATTAATAGAATATTACTTCCGACTTATTTTTTCATTTAAAGTTCATTTTTTATAATGGTCCAAATAATAATTCCACAATTTAGTCTTGAAAGAACGAGTCTGATACCGATATTGCAGCCTAAAGTGTCTGCCAATATCAGTGTCATTGGCAATAAGGTTCTTTTCTTTATTGTAAATAGCCACACTGTTAAAAATACACTTATCTGGATGCACCTTTCAGACGTGACTCCCTGCTTCCTCTATCATATGTAAATATGTACAATTTCGGTAGCTACACACATATAGTTATAGGATTCTGCTTACATGGCTGAACGATGAATGGCTCTTTGTTAGACATAATGTACATTTAAAGTCCGATAATTGTACAGATCTGCACACCCCTGATACTGTTGGGAATATGGAAAGGAATACATTTACATTCATATTAATATTTTTCCTGCTTTGTTTTAGCTAACTTTTCATCCCTCTTTCAGAGCATTGCTTCAAAGAATGATGAAAGTGTCAGTGGTGCGTTTTTGCAGTCTTATCTGGAGCTAAAGTGTTAGGATCCCACGGGCATGACAAATTTTGTCACCAATACTAATTTAGATGCTAATTTAAAGAAACCACATTTCTAATAGGGCAAAATCTATGCAGATAAAATGTCATGGTTTAAAAAGTGCTTTATTAGTTGGCTGTCTCTAGTGTGTTGTTTTTTTTTGCCAAATTATATATAATTAGCGTCATAATAACTATATAAACTAGGTAGACGTAGTGCTTGTGTAAAAGTATAGAGGAATTTTGCCAAGAAAATAATGTACACAAGCATCTAGGGCAAAGGTCCTGTGAGCAATTGTAGCAATTATAAAACATCGGTAGCGTCATGTTTCATTGTTCCTGTGAAGACCCTTGTGGCTGATAACAAATCATTTTGTTGAGGATCACGATGCTTTCAGAAACAATTTGACAGATTTGATAATGCAGTCTTCATCTTACACCACTTCTCTGATTTTGAAAATGGGTCTGATTTAAAATTAATACACACACCGAATGACGGCATACATTTACTGTACGTGTTTTTTAGAGATACATGGGGCAACGACTTAACAGCTTATATTTTAGTGTGTTTATCTAGAAAATGTACTTACAAAATGAATGATAAAGTGATATGCTTTAATTTTGAAGTAATTCAACTACAGCGCATCTTAAAACACAGTGATTTACTGTCAATTGTTCAGTCTTCCTGTAAAAGCCTGTTTTTGTTTCATCTGGAGTGAAAGTCCTCAAGGATCAGCCCTTTGTTTGTTCCTATAGGAGCTTTTGTTCGCTTGGAGCTCAGTGAAGCTCAACCACCTACTTGTGTCCATGAAAAACCACTTTGCATTCTAAGTTGTCTCCCGCAGTTGTGTCTGCCTAACACATCCCGCCATGACACTCAGAAACTTTTACTGGGCTCATGCCTCTTTGAAATGCATTCTACATTTATACAGTTGAAGATTATTGTAAAAAAGAGCTAAACCGAAATAAAAAACATCCATAAATATCAGTATTTCTAGCTTTGAACACTGAATCAAGGGTTCTTTTGACAATTATTAAAAAAGAGCTTGAAAGCAGAAAATGAATTAGATGTTAAACTGCCAAAACATTTCCATGAATTCAAAAGCTCTTGTGACAATTATAAACAGACTATAAAAGCATCCGAGGATGAGACAAAGAACTGATATTGTGAGCAATTTCCTTCGTGTTTTTGTTCATATAAAGTTTTTGTTTTTAACAAGGGTTGTTTTTTGTTTCTTATGCCTTTACTTAACTTTCCAAACCTTATTGCCAAATGCTGCATGAGAAACAGTAATAGTGTTCAATTTACAGTGAACAAACATGTATTGATTTCCCTCGCATCGCCTTGTGGCTGTTTTATTGAGCAAATCAAAGTTGTAATTTAAGTTTTACTCCACAAAAGCATGGAGCGCTATTCAAGAGCATTTGTATCAAAGAGGGAATGCATTACAAAGAATGTCCTGGGATTAGAAATCAGATGAGTTGTCTGGTAGAATTATGAAATGCATCATGACTCTCCTAGACCATTTTTTTTAAGGATATTTTTTTACTTATTGGACTGTGATAATATAATATAATCAATGGTTTTGTGTTACGAGAGCACAGCAAAACAAACCAATGCATGTTGAGTAATCATTTGTCAAAGAGATTTCTCACCCAGTGTAGTCAATCAGGCATGGTGGTTTGGTGCCTGCAGCTCCTAAGCTTCTTAAGCTTTGCTCTGGAGCTCAAGGCTAATGCTAAATAGAAATAAAATCAATAAAGTAAGGCAAAATAACCTCAACGAGACTAGCTTATTTGGTTTCAGTAACTGCATGACATGCCAAAACGAAACTAAAAAAGCAGCCTCTTATGTAGAACAGCATCATTTTATATAGGATATTTTCATGTAAATGCATGACACCATCTGGACCAAGAAGAAAACTGGAAATTTAGTGAACTACTCTTAAAGAAACCATGATTGTAACACACCTTTCCTTTAATTAACATTGGACACACAATTCATAATATTTAGTATCACTCACAGCAGGCCCCAGATCATATATACCAAACAGATTGGGTGGGTTCCAGTGGTTATTCCTGACAAGAATAAGAAGTGGTAATATGAATAATTAGCCGTGTTATGAAGGTGTACAGATGTACAAGGACCCCTAGAAAAAGAACACAGCTTAATATGTGCACACTGAGAGAGCGGGGTCAGTGGGGTCTTCACCCCTCTAGTTGTAAGCAATGAACCGACCAGTCCAGTGCCTCCATTAGCATCAGGTACCGTGAAATATCAGGAACTTAGCATTCTCCACTGAGTACACTGAGGTGCTGAACTTCGCTGCATGAGCCTCATATGTGGGCTGCAGGTATGTAAGAGTGGAGGGTAGAATTGTTGTGCTATAACTGTGTGCGTAAAGGAATACCTCAGCAATTTCTTCTGTTACATCTACAGTATACTGTCAATCAAAGCAGCACTCAAACTTTATATAATGTTAGATGAAAATAAATCGTCATGTGAGCAGTATTTATATTTACTCTGTGTATAAAAAGTATAAAAAAACAAATGATCAATTTGGCACGTTCATAGTTCTGTATTTCTTAAAACTGTAATGTCTTTCTTGTCAATAATATATAAATGCATTCAAGTTGTTTGTGTGTAATTTAAGAAAGTTTTAAAAGTCTTATATAAAAAAGCTATATGCAGTTTAAAATAGTATTTTATTAAGAGCAGCACTCTTTTTGGGAAAGGTTCATTAACTTTTTATTGCAAATGAAAATGAGGTCAAAAGTTGTGATATTAGGGGAAGAATTTATTATATTTGATCCTTCAGTAGTTACATAATATAAATATTTCTGCCCTGTAACAATATTTCTTGTTTGGAGCAACAATTGTTTTTTCTTCTCCCTGAATCCTAAAACAGTCTTACATAACAAGTTTACTCAAACCGTCCCTGTTCTGACCCTCCAGACTGTTTTATCTTACTCTGTCCCTTGGTGTTGTCTCAAAGTGTCTCTCCATCACGTACAATTCACTGTATTAAGCTTTTTGTAAAAGTATGCCATATGCACTATATGGACAACCATACTGGGTCACCTGTTTTTCAAGGTTTGGGCTAGAGCCCTTACTTCCAGTAAAGAAGAATCTTAATGCTTCAGCAGACTAAGATATTTTGGACAACACCATGCTTCCACCTTTGTGGGCACAGATTGGGAAGAACCTTTTCTAGTGAGTTCAATAAATAAGTGGCTGGATGAGTTCAGTGTGGAAGAACTTGACTGGCCAAACAGAGCCCTGACCTCAACCCCATCCCATCCCCATGTTCTACAGAGTGAATGGGCACAGAAACACTCCAAGAACCCAAGAACAATGGAAGCAGTTAAAGCTGCAATGTGGAGGCCAACCCTATATTAAAGTCTATGGATTTGAATGCAATGTCTTTTGCACAAAATCCCTGTTGGTGTAATTGTCAATTATCTCAATACATTTGTCCATATAGTGCATCGCTGCAGGAGCTACTTTTCCTTTTGTAAGTGTCCTTTACTTGGTATTTCAATCCATCTTTCTCTTACTTGACATTTTTTTTCCCCATCTGTCCTGCAGTATGACAGTAAGCTTTCCATTCTGCTACACTGACCTGCTGGATGTCACAGCTAGCGCTAGTTCCTGCAGGAGGTAAAGTAGGTTAAGAGCTTACATTCCTCTCACAGGGGATTGCAGTGCTCCTTAAGACGCATGAAAAATTAATTGTTACTGTAATCATATCTTTAGAAATAGCAATTTTAAAAAGCAAATATTTATTTTTTTATGTTTTTAATGTAATCTACAATGATTGTGTTTTTTTTTCGAATGTCAGGTTCAGTCCAAGATAGATCTGTGTAAAGCAGTCAGGAATATATATTCTGTATATCAGCAGAGTACAAAAAAAATGAGTACTGACGAGTACCAAGGGGCAATTTGATAATCAAACAGTTCTGAATCGTCAGTAAAATATAAATGTTTCCTGTGTGGAGCAATCTTGAGAGTGTTCTTTTGTTTTTCGTTTTGTTCTTCCTATGTCATTTTGATTAATGTCGCTTAAATTTAATTACTGTATTTACCCTGCTTATTCCAAATAAACTGTCAGCACATACCAAAGAAAACGTGTATGGATTTATCACAGTGCAGTCTATTCAGGGGTAACTTCGGTATTTATATTCTAGGTGTAAACACCTCATGTGAAATCACAAAATTTTGACAATAAAAATGCAAAATTAGGGTTCTATTAATTTTCATCAGTTCACTGAAATGTTTCTTTAGAGAACCAAATATGGCAGAGGTCTTGAACCTCAATCTCTGTCTCTGGTAGGCCAAACATTAGGTGGGCTTTGGGTGCATTAACAGTTCTTTAAACAATGATTACAAAATTATAAAGGATCCCTGCTCTGAGGCATTGTTCCCTTCTTGGCACATTTTTGTTTAAGGGTGTTTTTTCTGGCATTAGGTTACAAATGAATGTAACCACTTTGTTACACCTGGAAATGAATGAAAGGTGCTAATGAATGTTGTACAGTCTGTTTCGACATGCATGTCATTAACTCTTTAGATGCATAATGAAAGTTTCCCCCTGAAAAGCTTTGACTTAATGCTTCTTGGGGGACTATATCTGAACACCACTGATGCATTTACGGACAATGAAAATTGAATGGCAATTAATGAGGCTGTGCACTTAAGAGTGGAACGTGTGCTGCTTATGCACGGCGGCGTATTCTCTTAGGGACATTTAATGTTCAGCGGTTTGAAACGCACCCCCATTCTGTCCTAATACTGTCTGTGGGCATTTCATGTCTTTTCACACCACAATTTTTCAATCAATCAGGGACTAAGGAGTGGGATGTAAAAGTAGATTATCACCGACAGCTGAGTCTGCAGAGAGAAGGAGAGAGAGAGAGGGAGAGAGAGAGAGACAAGTGAGAGACGAGAGTGTGGAGAGACAAGAGAGGGAGAGAGAAGCGAGAGAGAGACAGAAACGGGGGTGGGGAGGGATCATCCTTTTCATCTGACCGGCGTGTAGAATAACTGATGTGATGTGGGGATTGGAAAAGAGAGAATTAAAGCTCTCTTCACAGAGGGGGGAAAAAAAAGATAGGAGAAAAAGAAGAAGAGCCGCAGAATATCCCCATGCGTTGGAGTCGGTTTGTCACTTAGTCTCCCTCGCCGCCAACTGAGGCATTCTGAAATGGATCTAGCTTGGCATTTCCTTTGGGTATGTAGGGGATTCACTGTGGCAGATGTTGTGTCCTTGTTTGGCAAGGCTAAAGCAGACACACATTTGAGTGTGACTGATGTGGCGACATACGACACGTACACTCACTGCTTCAAAAAAAGAGGATCTCCGCCGCCACAATCCCGACCACGTAGCATTCAGGGAGAGATCGCAATTTGCATTTAGATCATGTCACTATTTTCATTGCTGCTTTGCTCCAACCTGCCTTGTTAGTGTCAACATCTGTGAGTCATGACCATGAAGCCGTCTGCTCTGATGAAAATTTGGTGCACGGCACTTCGGATTTCACACCGTGTTTTCTTCTTCAGAGATACTGTATGTTACATTTATTATCACGGGTCGGTCTCTGTTACTTGAAGCCTGGGATATCAGTTAAATGCATTCCTATACACTTCTGGTATACTGAATAAATTTAGTTGATTTCAATGGATGCCTTGTTTTTGCTTTTGCTTATTTTACTTCTCTAAAATGTGGGTTCTTTATTTGGCCATTTTTATTTGGACATTTGTTTCTAATGAAACAAACAAACCAACAAAAATCAAATTTAATGTAACAGACGTCCTGAAGTAAACAAGAATCTGAACCTTGAGTGCATATTTTAGTCCTGGATTCTGTATTCACTGGAGGGTATGACACCAGTGGCCAATCAATGATATCAAAAGCTCAGTTAACTCCTAGTGATTACCTAATCCTGGATCAATACCTGCATTCAAAATCTATATTTGGAGACCTGGTACAGAGCCTATATAAATTATATTGGAGCTTCTTTAATTCAAAATGCTTTTTCACCCATGCCATAAAATGTACATGCTCAGAATAGCATGCTTTTTTTCTTAGTTTGTCTAACACCATATTACACTTCATTGTTTCATGCATTATTGGATAATTGAATCATATCTGGATGGGACAAATCTAAATGGTCATTGTAGTTCAGGAGGTGGACTGAGGTGTTTTCTTTTTTATCCAGATGGTACACCAATGTAAATGCACCTGCTACACTGAACAATCAAAAGTTTTTTCAAAACCATGATGGTGCCTCCTCACCCACAGGACTACCCACAGGAACACCACTGATCTAACCACTTGTGTTTTCCAGTTATCTTGGTCTCAGCTTCTGGCCTTGCAATGATTTTACTTAGTCTCAAGAACCACTGACTTTGCAAAGTAGTATTTCACATTTCTCTTTGTCAGCTGATCACAAAACAAGATATAAAACAAAAATACCAGTGGTAATCAACTGCTGAAAATTCTGTTCTGTGCATGCTGCATCCATGCTCATCATTTTCCTTACTGATTCTATTAAAAATATTATAGTGCATATTGATTCTACAGTGTTGTTACACTTCAATTGTTTTTTGAGAATTCTAATTAATATTAATTATTATATATACTGTGTCTCTATCATCACACAGACTTTACAAAAACCCCTATAAGTGGTTTTGAAGATTATTTTTCTTCTATTTAAAGTCTATTTAAAGACTGAACTGGGTGTGGACTTGCCATAGATTTGACAAAGTGGGGTTTGACTACCACTCTATTTGTCCAGGCAAAAAGTTATCCTGGAAAATTGCAAAGAGAGAGAGAGTTACTCCAGCTCAGATTTCCATAACCCAATTTAAACTGCTTTTGGAGATGCTAGCACCATCCGTGACAAAGTAAAGGGCAAACTGATACTTTTGATGTTCTGGTTGCTGTGACAGCCAATCTGTCAGCTTGATTGTCACCATGCCAATGTCAGAGATGATAGTGACTGGTCATTGAGTCCATGTCACCTGCAAACGTTTGCAAAAGCAAGTGAGATGTGGAATTAAACAATGCCAGATTTTACTGTATTAAAACGTAAGTTGGGTGTGCAAAATATCATCATTAATTCATGTGCACAAATGAATCAATTGATGCCCAGATTACATGAATCAATCATGCACAGTGTGTAAAGATCTTCAGTCAAGCATATTAAACCATTTATGTGCATGTAAACATAATATTGAAATAATCCTCAGGGAACTAAAAGTAGGTCTTCAGCAGCATTGCAGCAAAAAACCTTCTTTTGGCTCCTTTGTTCATAAGAGTGAAGTTTGATAATGTTTTATAATCTGGAGATAGGAGTAGAGATGCACACAATATCTTTTCTTTAGGGACTAAATTCTGACAAATACATGTGTACACACACACACACACACACACACACACACACACACACACACACACACACACACACACACAAACAAAAACACCCACACAAACACACACACACACACACACACACACACACACAAACACGCACCCATACAC
>JBBKCR010000012.1:8801782-8816856 GCA_037577295.1 Ladigesia roloffi | reverse complement strand
GTGTGTGTGTGTGTGTGTGTGTGTGCGTGTGTGTGTGTGTGTGTGTGTGTGTGTGTGTGTGTGTGTGTGTGTGTATGCATTTTTGTGTGTATGTGTGCATGTGTGTGTGTGTGTGTGTGTGCGCGCCCGGCATGTATGTCTTCGCCTTCTCCACTGGGACTGAATGAAGGCTCAGGGAAATCGGAAGAGAACATGGTAGGTTATAAATAGCAGTGGCTAGGGGGGCGTTAGAGACAATCCAGAAATCTGGAGAGCCTTTCAGTGCCATGTTGAGTCATGGAGAGGGCAAAAAGTTTAAGACTCCCTTTCCTTTCCTGTCCTTTCCTTTCCTTTTCTTTTATGTCCCTATATTCACATCGCTATTGAAGGACTATAAGCGATGCCTACTTTGATCACACCTACCTATGGCAGCATATAAAGAGTTAATGTATGCATGCACACTCATAAAAATGAATGTCAAAAACAGGTTATGTATCAATTTGTATCAATAGATGCCTTTATTCCAACAGTAATCACCCATAAAATATCGTTCTTTTGTTAGCCCACATTTTCTGAGGGTAAATACAATCCATATTCTTTCTGAGAATTCTTGACAAACTCTACCCATCAGCAGTGCCTGTATTGACAGGTATAAGTAATACACCATTGAAACACACCTACAATCATCAATAATACATAACACAGATGTGATATGGAAATATTTAACACACATGAACACATGTGAAAACAAATAAATGCTTTTAGAAATGCTCCATTTCTAAAAATGCTGAATGTACAGCATGTTTTGTGTTATATTAGTATAATAAATGCAAAATTTGTCAATACACATCATAAACATTTAAAGAATGTGCATCATTTTTATATGTTAGAGAAAGAAAAAAGCAAAGCTTCCATGATCGCATGTTCAGTGAGAGGGAAGCCATAGCTCACAAATCTATGTTACCATGCTATGTGAGTTACTAAAAATGTCTTACTACTACTACTGAGTTACTACTAAATGTCTATTGGAGCATTTCTTAAATATACTTGGCCACGACAAGATTCAAGCTAGGGATTATGTCCAGTACTGGACTAAAGTTCCATACAGAACACTGTATAGTTCCAGGCTAAACTTTATCCCTGTCAGAGCTGTAGCATAAGGGTAGGATATACTTACACTCTTTATGACATTGTCAAATTTGGTTTTATTTTAACCAACCAATATTTCCCCACCTTTTTTGAAAGTGTATCAAAATCCTAGAATGATGGACAACTACGGTAGAGTAGAGGAGTGGAGAGAAGATGAGAAGAAAGTAGAGAAGACAAGAGGAGGGGAGAGGTGACAAGACAAGAGTAGAGGAGAGAAGACAGGAGAGGAGAGGAGATGAGACATGAGAAGACAAGACAAGAGAAGAGAAGAGGAGCAGAGAAGACGAGAGGAGATGAGAGAGGAGAAGACAAGAGGAGAGGAGAAGACAAGGGAAGATAAGAGGAGAGAAGAGAAGACAAGAGGAGAGGAGAGGAGAGGTTAGGAGAAGACAAGTGAAGAGAAGACATAAGAAGACAAGGGAAGAGGAGAAGGAGGGAGAAAAGAGAAGAGAAGGTAAAATATAAGAGAGGAGAGGAGAAGACGAGAGAAAAGGAAATAAAAGAAAAAGGAAGGGAATAGAAGAGAAGAGAAGAGATGAGATGAGAGAAAACAAGAGGAGAGGAGAGGAGAGGAGAGAATTGAAGGCAGTAGGAGAGGAGAAGAAAGGGAAGGAGGAGAGAGGAGATGAGAGAAGAGAAAGAGAGAGGAGAGGAGAAGACGAGGAAAGGAGGTAAGCAAAAAGAAGAGTAGAGAAAAGAGGAAAAGAGAAAAGAGAAAACCTAAGGCGAGGAGAGGAGAGGAGAGCAAAAGAGATGAGAGGAGAGGGGAGAAAAGAAAAGAAGGGAACAGAGGAGAAAGAGGGAAGAAGGGGAGAGGAGAAAAGAGAGAAGAGGGGAAGACAAGAGAAGTATTTTCAAAACTAAAACTTGCAAACACCTATAAAATTCCTTTCAAACACATAACTTGCCTTGTGGCAGTGACACCCAAATTGGTGTGTGTTACAAGTTGGGCAGGACAATTTGTGAAGTGCTGAATGAACATAATTTACTGTATGACTAGTGATATCATATATATATATATATATATATATATATAATATTAGTCAATCCAAATCTTCATTAGGACTTTCTTATTTTGTCTCGCTTTGTGGTCGCGACACCCACTTAAAACTCAAACCCCCCACCCAGTCCAGCGATGGTCTGATCACTATGGAGTCTGGCTGATGCCAGGATGTTGAGCAGATATGGAAATGATTCTTGCCCTCATAGGAATGCGGCGAAGCTGCAATGCGGGAACATAATTGATCAACTGCGACACCCACAGTCCCAAACAAGTGATTCAGATTGCCTCACTCCAAAATAGTTCAAGCTTTTGGAATCGCTGGATGCTCCCTCTTCAGAGCGACTTCCGCCACATTTATCATTAACAGCAGTGTTCCCCGTCGCTGCCTTGACACCTTTGCCTCGCACCCCCACAATGAAATGCATCGAAGGGGAGTTATTCTGGTGAAATTGCAGTTTCTCCCCATCTTTTGCTCTCACTCCATCTCTCTCAGTCACTCTGAAGGAAAGAGCGACACTTCCCCCTGAATCCTGCTCCAAAAAATGAGCCCATTTCACATTGTCTCTCTCTCTCTTTTCTTCTCTTCACTGCCTTCCTACTCAGCTCCCATTCTCAAGTTCATATACTTCTAAAAACAGGTTTGCATTGATGACATTTGTAGACTGATTTGAGCTTAGTCTAGAATATTTGTCTCTGATGCTATTTCTATTGACAGGAGTGGTGTCACTGGAAAACAAAGGAGCCTGGATTCCATCATGCATCTCTCATTGATTTTAACCCAGCCAGCATAACAGCAAATGGTCTACATCTCCCAATTGGTTATTAACCATTTCATGAGATTCAATATTGTCCAAGACAATGTGTCAGTGAATACAATCTATCTTCCTGTCTAATCTTGCCCATTAGATTGGCTGGCTTATCTCATAGATTTTTCTACTCTAAGATCCAAGCACTTCTGTTGATCTCACGTGTTAACTTGTAATGTACCTCAGAGTAGGATGTGCTGCCCTTTTGAGGCCAGGTGTGCATTATACAGAGGAGCAGAAAGAAACTGTTGTCATACAGCAGAACAACTGCTTAGATGGAAGTTCTCCTGGTTTGTGTTTAAGTTCAAGGTGTCAAATGCCATACTGAGCTTTGTTTGGGTTTTCTATGTCACACATGCAATAATAATAGCTGCTACTGGGTTTCTAAAAATGTTATCTGGTGCAAGTGCCAATAAAGAAATAAAAATGCCCAACTATCTTTCATCTATGTCTTAGGAACAAGCAGAAAATAACATTGAACACAAGGGGACTGTCAAGATAGTCTTATTTAAACTGTTTTTATGTGTATATAAGATTTTATGAAAACATTTTCAGTTCTTAATGTTGACAGATTTTTTAAAAAGCAGAGAAAACTAAATTTGTCAATAAGAACAGTATTGCCGTAATATTCCTGGCAACTCCCCTTGAGCTAGCCCAGCAAATTTTGTGGAGAAACATTTTTTTTGGAAAGGCAGTGTGACACAAACATGACTTCCATTGTGTAACTACAGGGGGCAGTCTCCCTGGAGCAAATAGGGGGTTATGGATCTAGCTCAGGAACCCAGTTGTGTTTTTCTGAAGGTAGTATTCAAAGCCATGACTGCTTTGTCTAGAGCAAGGGTGTCAAAGTTCCCTGCTCAGAAACATATTGTTCACCTCGCTAGTTGATTGTCAGGTTTAATGAATGTGTTTGAGGAGTAGAACTGTCAAACCGACCCCCCAGGACCAGAGTTTCCACTAGCACCCCAATGAGATTCTAGTAATATGTTAGTGCTAAACCTCTGCCATTACACTGGCACACTTGCATTCAGACATTTTAAATGTTCAATTCAAACCATAGGCACTTCAGACAGCAGTAGGCAGCAGTGAACTACACTTTATTACTTCACAGAAAATAGCAGGAAAGTGTCCCCACTGGTCACGGCACGTCTCTTGAGGAGCACATTGCTTTGCGGTTGGTAATGATGTTGAAGTGCATTCTGAACAAAGGTATTAAATCAACTATAGATTCCTTGAACCTGCATCCTGCACTCTGTGTGGGGGCTCACAACTGCTGAGGGACCCTGAAGGATGGAAGAGAGAGAAAAAAAACAACGACACATTGAGTTTTACTAGTTTATCGGTATTGGGGCTGCTAGAGGCCTGGTGGTTCTCCCTGTGATTGGAGCGTAGAATCCCAGGACTGTTAGTGGCAGCACTGAGGAACCCTTGAGCCAGGTAACGTCCCCACACTGCTCTGTGTTCTTGGCTTGCGGCTGCTTCACTTGGTGAATGAGTTAAATACAGAGATTTCGCACTCTTCACACAGTGCACTGGGGTGTGTTCACACATGACTATAAGGGGCCAATTGACTTTTTACTTGATCATTTTCCAATTAGTATTCAAACCTGTTTGAAACATGGAGCTGCAAACGGAATGCTTTATCCACTTTTATTAACAACATAGATATTACGGCTGTGCAAAGTGGCCACTATTCGTATCTGTATTTGTATTTGTTAAAAGGAAAAATTATTTGTATTCGTATTTGTATTCAAGTTAAATTCATAATGCAGCGTGCAAACTCCCAACTCAATCCCTAAATCGTGATCGGAGCATGTATTTTGATTAAATTGAATTTGCTGCACGAAAACTCATGAAATCGGGCTCAGTATCTACTCCTGGGGGTGGGGGTGGGGGGTGGGGTGGAGTATTTGTTCCGGAAAGCGAGCGTGTGGCAGGTGCGGGTTCCCGAATACAAATATTTTATAAGTATTTGTCCATATTTATAAAAAACATGTTATTTGTGCCTTTCCGAATACCGTATTCAGGTTCAGCTCCACCACTAATAGATGTTTTTGAAGGATACTTGTACTGAATATTCATCACCAGGTCATTGAGCATTTGAAATTCTATCTATCAGATTTGAATAACTCATTTATTTGGAGAAGTGGGGGAAAGTTGGGTGCTTGCTTGAGCTTGGCTAGGCTCAGATTCCTCTGGTGATATAGACAAGCCTCTATTAGTAATGGATAAAAGCACCAAGGGGAGAGTTTTTTAGTTGATTTCATCCATTTTTGGACAGAACAGTACTGGCAAACCAAGTTATATTTCCTTTGATATACTATATTGATGCCAGATTAAATAGCTTGAGTCCTCTTCATTTAATCCATTCGACAGGTGAAGCAGTAGGCAGTCACTGATGTGGCGCCAGGGGAGCAGGGTGTGGGGATGGAACCTTGCTCCAGGATACCTCAGTGGTGTCACATGCAGCCCTGGGATTCCAACCCACAGAAATTCTGATTGCAGGGGCAACTCCTAAACCAACACACCACCTTCTGCCCTGGTGGTTAGGAAGTTGTCAGTGTGTTTACCAGCTAATTTAGTGACTTCTCCAGTCAGAATTTATGTCTGAGAGGAAGACCTCTCAAATCGACACACACAAATTGAGTTTCAAAAACAGAATTGAAGCCACCTGGAATAAATCAAACAAAGTTGGGGGTTTTTTATACAAAATTCTATGTCTGCATGATGCAAGAACTGATAGAGCTGGCCTTTTCCTGGCCATATCTTTACCAATAAGATATTCCACATACTTAAGTGGTAAAGAAAATGAGAATAACAGGAGCACACACATTTGTACAAACAACAAACAAAACTCCTTGAATGAAATTAAATGCATATTACAGTTAGGTATTATAATTTCCCAGAAATCAGGAGGACCCCATTAGACCTAGAAGACCCTGAGGGTGTAGTAATGAGTGTTCTCATTACTGTAATATTGTAGTGCACCTGTACAGGTCTGATACGGATTAAAACCACTGGATCAGATACTGAAAAAACCTAAAACATTACATAAATTCTAAAGTAAACAAGCCGTAAAGTGACAACAGCTCCTTACACCACACATCGTGCACCATATTTAGGAGACAGTGGCATTCAGTCATGTATACTCAATAATGGACAAATATTGAATTATATGGTTGTAAAATTACAATTTTATAACTTACATAGCACACTACAGAAGAAGTACTGTGCCATTTAAAATTAAAAGTGCATCAAAACAAACTTAGTTGCTGAAACGTGGTGAAAAAACAGTATTTGAATTGGTGTTGGGATTATAGATTCTCAAGAATGTGGTATCAGTGCCAGTACTGGACATACTAAAGTGGTATCGTGCCCCCTCCAGCATAAACTAGTGAGTGCTAACTTCTTAAAGAACTCCACATTACAGCTCCTTACTGCCAAAGTTTACATATTGTTAAAAGTAATAACATTAAGGTAAGTGAGCCCCAGTTCCAGATCTATGTGTTTCAGTGTCAGTATCAGAGTACAGAAGCACAGTAATAGCACATGATAATGTAAAACATAACATCCGTCTGAACATAGCAAATTAAATGTCATAGTTTTAAGTAACGCGTCCATTTGTCATATTTCCTGACCGACAGAGTGCTCTCATCTCACTGTTAATCCTACCCTGCTCATTTCCCTATGCAGCATGCTTATATAGAGCACACGTTAATGGCTTTCAGTGCACTGTGCTTTAAACAGAGGCCCATTTTGACACCGTGTGCGCACTTTAGGCCGCAGTAATAGGGATCCGTGTTCACACAAGAGCTCTCTAAAAATAAATGTCACTTTATTAAAAGGTTTGACCTCTCACTTTTGCCGTCCACGTTAAAAAAGGTGAGCCCCTCTAGTGGCTTCTGAAAACACTTCATTACAAATGTCATTAAAGTCCTAATTAGTTCTTTTACCTTTTTTTCTCTGGGATGGACAGCAGGGAACTTGAATTAAAACGATCCTTGACATGTGGCATGAGCTGAAAGATGGCCTGAGTAGAGCTCTGGGATCCAAAAAAAACTGGCTTAGTGCACAAAATAGACGAGGGGAAAACTGCCTATGTAAGATATCAGAGCCTAACAGTGTCTGAGGTGAGGAGAAACCTCGGTGGTCGACAGAGGGCGCTGTGTAGTGGCGGTTGGAGAGAAGAGAGCTGATGCTGCAGCCCACCGGCCACAGTGAGCTCGCCTGGAAGAGAAACAGGAAAACACTCTCGGTCAGAGACTACTCGCAGGAGAAACAGCCTGCATCTGCCCCGCCCCGCACACACACACACACACACACACACACACACACAATCAAACCCACACTCATTGGTCCTATCAGATAAAGCTGAGCTCACAGAACACACCAGTCCACTGTAGAAACAGTTAAGCTGAGTTTTGAATGTTGGGGAAATGATTAACTCGGAATAAATGTAACTGAGTGCAGTCTGTGTGGAAATCGTGATCAGCGCTGACATCACAGCATCCCCACACTGACTCACACCACTTACACACACACGAGTCACACACACACACACCAAAGTCACGCACACACGAGTCACACACACACACCAGAGTCACACACCGGAGTCATTCACCAAACTCACACATAATCACCAGTCACACACATAAACACCAGTTACACACACCAGAATCATACACGCACATATACACACACACACACTCACACACAGTTACACAGACCAGAGTCACACACACCAGAATAAAAACGCACACACCAGTTACACATAACATACTCGCACACAAACCAGAGTCACAACCTACTGTCATACACACACACACAAGATTAACACACTACATACTCATACACACACACACACGCACACAAGACTCACACCCCTGTCACATAAACACCACAAACTCACACACCCCATTTACACAGACACACACATTCACACACACGCAAGAGTCCCACACACACACCACAGTTTCACACACCAGACTCTCTGACACACTCACCACAGTCACACACGGATTGCACGGTGTTAAATTTTACATCCCGGACTGCAGAGAGAAGAGAGGGACACACACAAACATACCCTCACTCTTTCACCCCCCCCCCACTCTCTCTCTCTCTCTCTCTCTCTCTCTCACTCGCAGTGCTGTCCGTGGTGCCCGGGCTGTTCCATTTCTGAAGTACAGTAAATACTCTCTCTCTCTCTCTCTCTCTATCTCTCTCTCTCTATCTCTCTCTCAGTCCGGTCTTGCGGTCTGGTTAGCACGCGCGCGGAATCAGCGCGAGGAGTCCCGACGCAATGTAGAAATAACCAAGCCACACCACGAGAGAAGGGAATAAAGAAAGAGTGAGCACCGAAAAACAGAGAGAAATGAGGAGAGAGAGCGTTCAGTGTCAGGAGCGCCTCTCTGTTACAGTTCTGGATGTGTCGGCTCTGCTGACTCGGTGATTCTGGTGTGGTGATTCTGCGGCGCGCGACGCAAAACCGCGAGAACGGAGAGAGAAAACGAAACAAAGTGTCGACACGCTTTCGCTGCTGTACCCCCCACCCCTCCACACACACATACACAATCACACACATCTGTCCGGTGATCACGCGACATTCAGCTCATCTCAGCCCACCTCCACCGGCTCCCATCAAAAACTACAGCTCAGCGAGTTCAGGAGGGGGTGCAGGAGGGGGTGGAGAGAGAGACAGAGTGAGAGAGAAGAAGAGGGAGTGAGAGAAAGAGAGAGAGAGAGAGAGAGAGAGAGAGGGGAAGAAGGAGAGAGGTAGAGGGAGTGAGAGAGGGAGAGAGGCTGCAATATCATTTGCGAATCGCTCGCGGAGTGCCGCAGACGCGCGCTGAGCTGAGCTGCGGGTGAAGGGGGACGGAGCGCGAGGCGAACGAACGGAGGGACTGCCTCCTCCTCCTCCTTCACTGATTTCTTTCCTGTCTTTCGCTCACAGGCAATCGCTGCTGATTATTAGTATTATTATTTTATCATTAGTACGCACTTCCATGTCAGTGCAAGAACTATATACCGGCGTGCGCGCGCGTTCGTGCCTCGGTGCCTGCGTGTGCATGCGTGTATGTGAGTGAATGTGTGTGTGTGTGTGTGAGTGAGAGAGAGAGAGAGAGAGAGAGATAGAGAGAGAGAGAGGGAGTGTGTGTTGTCATCCTCCGTGGCTGCAGAAATCTCGGCGGAGCGGCAGGACAGTACCGCGCGCCGCTGCGCGAGGAGAACTTCTCGAGTCCCGCAGAGAGGGAATAAAAACACGCAGCATGCGGAAGCCAGATACCAGCATTGGATTCTAGAAGCACTTTCTCTCTCACACCCTAACGGATTGAGCTACAAGCTTTTTTTCTTCTTTTTTAAGTAATTTTTTTTCTGAAGTTCTCCGATTTGTGCTGCTCTTCTAAATAAAAAGTCAATCAGACCGACAGCAGCCACATGTGCTGACTGAAGACACGGACTCGGGGCCGTTGATGGTAAGAAAGAGAAAACAAAAGGGACTGAGGTGAATATTTTTGAAGGGGGGAAAGAAGAGAGGAGGGGGAAAGGAGATAGGAGAGCTGCGCGCGGAGCCGTTCGGATAGTGAAAGGGGAACCGAGAGACTGAGGGAGGGGAAAAGAAGGGAAACATTTAAAAAAGAAGGCGAAATCAGCTGAAGTGAGTGGAAATTCAGTGCTCCACTACTTTTTCTTCTGTGCTAAAGTGACTGGAGCCGGGGAGAGATGAGGACTGCAAGCGCGGTGGACTGTGTGTGTTACTGCTGGCTGCTGCTGCAGCTGCTGACTCAGCCCGCGGCGGCCAAGCAGGTGCTGCGTTACCGGCTGGCCGAGGAGGGTCCCGCGGACGTGCGCGTGGGCAACGTGGCCGCAGACCTGGGCATCGTGGCCGGCTCCGGGGAGGTGACGTTTACTCTGGAGTCGGGCTCCGACTACTTCAAAATCGACAACATTACTGGGGACCTGAGCACCAACGAACGCCGAATAGATCGCGAGAAGCTGCAGCAGTGCCAGATGATCTTTGACGAGAACGAGTGCTTCATAGACTTCGAAGTGTCCGTGATCGGCCCCGCGCAAAGCTGGGTGGACCTGTTCGAGGGCAAAGTCATCATCTTGGACATCAACGACAACACGCCGTCCTTCCCCTCGCCCGTGCTCACGCTTTCCGTGGAGGAGAACCGACCTATCGGCACGCTCTACCTCCTCCCCACCGCCACGGACAGAGACTTCGGCCGCAACGGGATCGAGAGGTACGAGCTGATCCAGGACGGCGCGGAGAGTTCCGTGCGCCGGCTGGGTTCTATCGGAGCGGACACTCACGCCGGCAAGAGGAGGTTCGAGGACGCGCAGAGCAGGAGCAGCGTGTTCGAGCTGCAGGTGGCCGACACCACGGACGGGGAGAAGCAGCCGCAGCTCATCATCAAGGGAGCGCTGGACCGGGAGCAGCGCGACTCCTACGAGCTGACTCTGCGCGTGCGGGACGGAGGCGACCCCCCGCGCTCCTCTCAGGCCATCCTGAGGGTCATGATCACGGACGTGAACGACAACAGCCCGCGCTTCGAGAAGAGCGTGTACGAGGCTGACCTGCCTGAAAACAGCTCCCCTGGCGCCCCCATCCTCCAGCTCAAGGCAATGGATGCTGACGTCGGGGTCAACGGACAGATTGAATATGTCTTCGGTGCGGCCACCGAGTCGGTGCGGCGACTCCTGAGGCTGGACGAAAGTACCGGCTGGCTGAGCGTGCTGCACAGGATCGACCGTGAGGAAGTAAGTCAGCTGAGATTTACAGTCATGGCTAGGGACCGGGGTCAGCCTCCCAAGACCGACAAAGCAACCATGATCATTAACATAAAGGACGAAAATGATAATGTCCCCAATATCGACATAAGAAAGATCGGACGCATTTATCTAAGAGATGGTGTGGCGAATGTGGCTGAGGATGTGGTAGTGGACACTCCCATCGCACTGGTCCAGGTCTCTGACCGGGACAAGGGACCTAATGGCATTGTGACATGCACGGTTGTTGGCGATGTCCCTTTCCAGCTGAAGCCCGCAAGCGAAATAGAAGGTGACATGAACAAAAAGAAATATTTCTTGCATACGTCAGCGCCTCTTGATTACGAGGCTGTGCAGGAGTACAATGTTGTCATAGTGGCTGTAGACTCAGGCAGCCCAAGTCTGTCCAGTAACAACTCACTAATTGTAAAAGTGGGCGACATGAATGACAACCCACCCATCTTTACCAAGAGCACAGTGGAGGTCTCCTTCCCAGAGAACAATGCACCAGGTGAGCGTGTGGCAACTGTGGTGGCCTTGGATGCAGACAGTGGCAAAAATGCAGAAATCGCCTACTCGCTGGACTCTTCTGTGAATGGAATATTCTCCATTGACCCAGACAGTGGTGACATCCGTGTCAACACCATCCTTGACCGAGAACAAACGGAGCGCTACGAGTTCAAGGTTATCGCAAAAGACAAAGGCGTGCCTGTCTTACAGGGTTCGGCCACAGTGGTCGTGCTGGTGGCAGACAAGAATGACAATGAGCCAAAGTTCATGCAGGATGTTTTCACTTTCTATGTGAAGGAAAATCTGCAGCCTAACAGCCCTGTAGGCATGGTGACAGTGATGGATGCAGACAAGGGGCCAAATGCTGAGATGAGCCTCTACATTGAGGAGGAGGAGGATATTTTCTCCATTGAGAACAACACAGGGACCATCTTCTCCACTGTAGCATTCGACCGTGAGCAGAAGACCACCTACTCATTCCGCGTCAAGGCTGTGGATGGTGGCGACCCGCCTCGATCGGCCACAGCAACTGTGTCGCTCTTTGTGATGGATGAAAATGATAATCCACCATCTGTCACTTTTCCCATCAACAGCTCCTACACCCTGTTACCGCCGTCCAGCAATGTCCGAACTGTGGTCCGCACCGTCATTGCCACTGATACTGACACAGGTGTCAATGCTGACCTCAGCTACAGCATAACAGGGGGCAACCCATTCAAGCTCTTTGAGATTGACCCTGCCACAGGTGTTATTTCCTTAGTTAGCAAGCTGGAGCAGAAACACTTTGGTCTTCACCGCCTGGTCGTACAAGTTAATGATAGCGGGGTTCCTTCTCAGAGCACCACCACACTAGTACATGTCTATGTAAATGAAACCCTGTCCAATTCCACTGTTGTGGATGCCCAGATCGCTAAGAGCCTTGGAACGCCGCTCAATGCAGATATAGCTGGAGACCCCAACTATGATCTAGGCAAACAGCGTTTGAGCATCGCCATTGGAGTGATATCTGGCATCATGACTGTCATCCTCATCATCCTTGTTGTAGTCATGGCTCGCTACTGCAGGCCCAAGAACAAGAATGGCTATGAGGCGGGTAAGAAGGACCATGAGGACTTTTTTACCCCACAGCAGCATGACAAAGGCAAGAAACCTAAAAAAGACAAAAACAAGAAGAAATCCAAGCAGCCGCTATACAGCAGCATTGTGACTGTTGAGGCATCGAAGCCCAACGGACAGCGCTATGATGGCGTTAATGAGAAACTCTCGGACAGTCCCGGAATGGGCCGCTACCGCTCTGTTAATGGCGGGCCTGGAAGCCCGGATCTTGCCCGCCACTACAAGTCCAGCTCACCCCTGCCCACAGTCCAGCTGCATCCACAGTCCCCCACGGCAGGTAAAAAGCACCAGGCCGTTCAGGATCTGCCCCCGGCCAACACCTTCGTGGGCACCGGAGATAACATATCCATTGGATCTGACCACTGCTCAGAGTACAGCAGCCAAACCATCAACAAGTACAACAAACAGGTAAGAACCCGTCTTAATTGGTTACCCTGCACCACTAATGACTATCCTTTCATTCCTGTAGCCTCTCTCAGTATCCTCTGTTAGAGTAACTCCAGTAGCCAGGGCCCAGTGTAATAGTTTCCTGCTGGATCCGTGTATTTTTAGCTGAGCTGTCTTTTTCTCTATATCGACCTGCTTTGGTTCACTGTGCCATTAAATGTAATAGTGAAAGCAGCGCGAGGGCATACTTTAGTCAGGGATATCATATTCCGTGGGCCTGCTGCGCTGAACCCTTGCTCCAGACGCGTGGGGCTCCTTTGAGGCTGTGTTCACAGCGCAGACGAGGTGTCTGCGACCTCTGTCCGCGTGCGTGTCAGTGGAGCGGATGGGATCACATATGGCTCTGGTTTGCAGCTATTCCAGCCCGGCGGTGGGCCTGTGGCTAGTGTGGCGTCTTGCTAATGCCAGGTTAAGGCACCCTGAGCCCCTGGGACCCCTTCCTTTCAAAGCACGGCTACCTTTCCTCAGCTGGGCGGGTTGGCTGAAAGAGAGATGATAGAAAGCAGAGGAAAAGGTGGACGAGATTGAAAGCGGTGGAATGTTAGTGGCAGTGTCGTGTTTTATATTGCTTCCTCAGGCTGACTCGGAACAGCTGGGCAAGAGGTCACGTTTAACATTCCCGTGCACTCGTGTGCCTGGACCAATTCACTGACTTAGCTGTGAAATCCTCGCCCCTCTCTTTCTCTCTCTCCTTTGCTCCCTCTCACTCCCTCTCTCTCTCTCCTGCTCTTTCTCTCCCTCCCTCTCTTTCACCTCATCTACTTGGTTCCATTTCAATTTCACCCCCTTCTCCATTTCGCCCTCACTTTTCCTCTTTGTTTACACCACCATTTAAAATGTAAAAGACTTTTTCGCTCCTGCGAGCTTGACAGGGCATTTATATTCGGAGCCGTACGCGCGTGCGAATTAATCAATTCATATAGTTATTGTTCTCCTTCTCCTCTGGAGCGGAGAGAAAGGAGGCAAGGTTAATACACGATGAAGTCGGCCTTTTATTTTACGTTTAACGGGAAAAAGAACACTTGGCCTGTTGTTTTGCACGTTTTCCATGGCAGCCTGATACATTATTGATTGTTCTCTAACAAGGACATGATGTAAGAAGCAGCCCTTGCATCCATAAGTACTCCTCTCCTAAGCAAAAGGCATATTTCCTTGTCTCTCACTTTTTCAAATTGCCCCCCCCCCTCTCTCTTTCACACACGTCTTAACCCGATCTTCTCAGATTTTTTATTTCCTGTGTAAAATGTCTTTCTCAGAGTTTTCTCGCATGATCTTTGCTCACTCTCTCTCTCTTTTTACTTTGGATCTGAAAATTTATGCTTCAGCTTCTCCGCTCTTGCCTCCGCTCTCTTTTTCCCACTTTTTTTTTTTTTGCCAGTCTCCGTCTCACTCGCCTTGGTATTCCTCTCACATTTCTGCTCTGTCCTTGCCCAGATCCCTATTTGGTGCTTCTTGCTCTCTTCCTTTCTGGTTTTGCCATCCATCAACAACTCCGGATTTTTTTTTTTCATTTCTCTTTCTCACTCTCTCTCTCTATCTCTCCCTCTCTCTCTCTCTCTCTCTCTCTCTCCCTCTCTCTCTCTCTCTCTCTCCCTCTGAGCCTTTAACGTTTTGTGTATAGGCGGCTGTGCTTGCTTGCAAGAGGAGTGCTATTGCTTATGTTTCTTACGGATGTCTCATACATAATTAAACATGCACTCTATTTGCTGCCATGGCACATGTATTGTGTATCAGTGTACCCTGCTTAGATATAATTATTTATTTTGCCTCTTTTTTTTTTGTACCCAAGCACTGCAGTGCTCTCGACGCAGCCTCCACTTGTCGTGAGCGTCCACGCGCAGCCTGTTTTTCTATAAGGTGCGCGGTGAAAGCCTCTCCCCCCCATTACCAATATGCAATTACTGCTTCTTAAGCGGATGGTGCTATCAAGCCCGCCAATGTTTCGTGAGTTATCCCCGCTGACAATTTAACAGGGGCTCCCTTGATGTTTTATTGAACATTATCAGGGCTAGCCAATGTGCCCCTGCAAAACCCATTAAGTTTGCAGCAAAGCATAATAGTCTATATCAAATGCATTGTAAAGAGAAGTCATTAGAATTTAATTTTAGCGATCGACTGCTGGGAGCCCTGTAAGTCCTGTGCTTGCTTTTGTCTGTGAAATTGGACTTCTCATGTGTTGACATTTGCGTTGATGTTAAAAAGGAACTAATTCCCTCCACCTCCCTGTCTTTCAACTGCTCGTTCTCTCTCTCTCTCTCTCTCTCTCTCTCTCTCTCTCTCTCTCCCTCTCTCTC
>JBBKCR010000012.1:8783903-8793926 GCA_037577295.1 Ladigesia roloffi | reverse complement strand
GGGACGCCTTGCCATTACACAACCCCCCCCCCCCCCCAACACACATACACACACACACACACACACACACACACACACAAACTATTTCCACAATGTTAGAAGCATGGTACTGTTTTGTTCTGCGTAAGTATTAAGATAGTCCTTCACTGGATGTAAGGGGCAACATGGTATACATTCTATATGGTTATTCCAGTCAATGTATGTGTGTAGGTTTAAAATTATGTGAAAACCTACACACACACTCTCTCTCACGCACACACATATACACACACCTTTTTAGCATCTCCTTCTTTGACAGTCCTCCTTAGTCTGGGCTGGAGCCATTTATTTGTCTTCTTAACCCTTGCCCTGTTCTGCATGTCGAACAGGCAGATGTGGAGGGTTTGAAATATTAAACGAGGTGCAATCTCTTGACTGCATAAGTGGGGATTAAACAGTAAGGCCAGTATAAATAATGCAAATGTCTGGCACACTGGTCTGAGGCAGAATGCCTTTTATGTGTGTGCTCTCATTGGTATGGACCAAAAACAGCCAAATCCTGATGGATCTAAAGTGAGGGAAAACAGGTGAAAAGAACAGGCTGGACTTCACTATTAGTCCTTTTCTTTTTTGGCACGCGTTCTTTTTGTCAGGCTCTAAAAGGGATTATGTGTATGTGTGTGTGTGTATGTGTGTGTGTGTGTGTGTGTGTCCGGTTTGCCCCCAAATGAGATTATGTGTGTGTGAGTCAGGAGAGAGCAGGTTCAGCAGCCATCCATCAAGCTGTAGGGTAGCAGTGTGTGCTGCGGCGCAGGAGCAAGAGCAAGGCCACAGGGCTGTGTATGTGTGTGTGTGTGTGTGTGTGTGTGTGTTCCCGCACACTCGTGTGTGTGCGTGTTCGTGCGCAGCAACAGGGGCCTCTATGGTTCAGCCGTTCCATCACAAGAACACTGACACATAGCTACATGCCTGAAAAGGTTTCAGTCTCCCAGGTGTGTGTGTAGGTGTATGAGGGAGTGTGTTGGTGTCTGCCTAAATGTCTACAAAAAAGACAAAAATCAGCACAAATCAAACCCCTTAGAATAAAAAAAGATTATTGCTGAAACAACAATGTCTTATATATTAAATAAATCTATGTATTTATTTATAGATTTATCAGTCTATTTTGCCCTGAACATTTAATGGGAAACACTACAGTAGAAATGAGCTTTGCATGTTTGTTTGTCGAATAATGGGGACATTATTCAGAATATTATATTGATTGATGTGTTGGTTGACTAAAATCTACCCCAATAATGTATTACTGAATGAAAAGACAAAATGGTCTTTGCAATGAAACCTTTTTGTTGATATGACATACAGGTGAATTGTTTTGTTCTGGTATGTTGTTCTCATACTTGACCATTCCTGCTGCCTTTGTCTATTGTATATCTTTTTTCACTCCAAGCCTAGATCCAGATTCTAAATCCACAGAATTAAACCTGTTGTACACAGAGCAAATATTCATTATCACATAGCTCACGCGCTGGCTGGGAAGCCCCGTATCAATAAGAGGCCACCTGAGAGAGCCTAGGCTATTAGCGCTGGCCAATAAATCTTGTCAGATGGTGGAGCGGGGGGCGGCCTGTGAAAAATGAAGGTCACGAGCTGGAGTTTATGAGAGGCTGTTATAAAATAAGCTGAATTATGGAGTCCCCTGGGCCTCCTTGCTAATGCTAATTTCAGACACCCTGGTCCGGAGTCCCCCTGCGCACTCAGAGGCCCGGAAGAATTAAAGGGTGAAGGGGGATGCAGGGTCAGGCTTCGACACTTTGATCCCATCTGATCCGAGAGCAACGATTTCAAATGGAATTCCTGGAGGGGAAAATTACAAGAGCAGCAAAAGCAAAGAAGAGAATTTGTTGAGGTGGAGATTGACTACCACACTGAGTAAAAGGGATAGACAGGATTTACTCGATGTACAAAACGAACGTAACGGTTTCACAGTGCATGCATCTTCCGATTAGATGTTGAGGTCAAGAAGGTGATTCCGTTTCGCAATATTTGTATGTCTACAAATCTGTTCTCTTTGGGTCCAGATTTAGGCTTAAGAATTGATTTGTAGTTTAGTTGGAATCCTCTGATGGAAAGTTTCTCCAATCCCTGCTGTGTCAGCGTTCAAAATAATCCCCGAAAATCACAACCCCTGAAATTGAAAGCGACTTCATAGAAAAGCCCAGTGATTCGAGCATAGGTGCGTGTAGAGCACGAGCCCCCACCAACACCCAATTTGCCCTGATTGGATGCATCCAGGTGCCTAGTTTTGACTACTGACATATGAGAGAAAGCTGAAGAGACCATTCTGGCACATTTCAATACACTGTTTATTCATTTATTTTTTCTAATACTGCATTAAAATGATTGCATGCATATTCCGCTTATACATTTCCACTTGTGAATCAACCGAAAGACAAAACTGTGTGGATGTAATATGTTTTAGTCATGTGGAAATAAATCGAGTAAATTCACCACATTGCTTGGCCCCGTATAGTGTGAGGGTAAAAAAAAAACAAGAGATAGGAGAATAGATTTAGCGTATTTCACTTTGTATATCTATGCAGGATTTTGTGCCTGTCAGCAATAAAAAGCACAACGGGCCCAAACAGAATATGCAGCAGTGTAGGTGTGTAGATCCTGTGTGTGCATATTGTGTGTGTTCAGCAGAGAGAAGGAACGAGGCAGACTTTCCTTCTAATAAAGTCTTTTAAGGGCAGAAAACAATTTCTCTGCAGATGGGCCTATGGCCATTTAATTTTCACCAGCCAACAGATTTATAGAGTCTACCTGAGTCTCACTGCAGTGGGCCAACTGAGAATTCAGACTGTGTTAAAGCCTGCTGCGGGGAGAGAAAGAGAGAGAGAGAGAGAGAGAGAGAGAGAGAGAGAGAGAAGGAGAGAGAGAGAGAGAGAGAGAGAGAGAGAGAGAGAGAGAGAGAAGGAGAGAGAGAGAGAGCCTGGGGAAGAGGGAAGTAGTCTGTATTCTTTGCCTCAAACAAGGTTCAATAATGACCAGGTTGTCTGTGTCAGAACCTTACACACTTCAACAGCACCAGGTTGGCCAAGGTAATAGCCCTACAGAAATAATAGCCGGTCCGAAGTTGGACTGACTCATCTGAAGTTTTGGGGAGGGGGTGCTTGGGTTGGAGGCTGGGGGAAATAATCAAGCTTTCTGTCTTTGCAACTTCACTCCAGTCCTTTTCCTCTGAAGACGGGGGTCAAAACAACACTCGGACTATTGTAAATTACAGAGCAGGCCGGGGCTGGCCTGGGAACACCTGGAGGGAAAAGGAACGCCCTCACACACAGCCCACAAATCGGCCTCCCCCGCTCCTCTAGCGCTCATTTACAAAGTTGTTTTGTGCTTTGCGATGGTGATTTAATGTAATGCCTTAGTGTAACTCACCTAACTTGAAGTAGTATCCTCTGACATAAAAGAAGGGGAAAAAGATAAAAAGTTATATCGAAATGATACGTTAAGATAAACCTTTGTTAGTCCCACAAGTGGGAAATTTGTTTAGTACAGCAGAAAGTTGAGATTACAAAATGAAGAGCAGCAAAATTGAAACAAACAATAGAATAGAATCAAATAAAAATAAACTACTATATATAAAACAGAATTCTCAATATACAGTCTATAGATGTGAAGTATTAAGAATGTGTAATATAGCTGTATTATATAAATATACATATCTTTATGTAAAAATTACGCTGACTAAATTGCACATTTTGTATAAAAAACACAGTATTGCACATTCTGCCTGGCAGTAGTAGCTTCATATTATAAAGGAAACAAGGCTCTAGGAAATGAGAACAGATTTATGATCAGATCTATGTTTTGTTTAACATCTCCTGAGAGCTACAAAAGCAGACTCTACAATACTGCTTGCATAAAAACTGTTTGTAGAACTTGGAACTTTCTATCTCCAGCCATGTTTTCTGTCCTACATGCTGCCCTTATTGTTGGATGCTTCCTTATAATTTTGCACTTTCAGAATGAATTCAGCTTCATTGCTAAAAAGTGATTAAAGCATACATTTTTTCTTGCCTAAAAGTAATAAAAAGTGTGTAAATTTAGCTTATTTGATGGCTGTGTTCTTTATATATTGAAAAGAGGTAGCACTGAATGTTAAGAGTAGAACAACAGAGCTCCTTTTTTAGAGAGGTCTTAAATAGACAACTGGCCATGTAGGGACAAGCGAATTAGGGTATAGCTATACACACGGTCATAAATCTTTTTTTCGAGCCGCCTATTTGCTTAATGGATTGCTGCCTGTTATTTAAAACATAAATTCTCTACTTATTAAAGAAAGAAAGAAAACAATTCGCACAGCCACCTGCCGGTCATTAAGCCCTAAGTGCTGGTATACCAGTGCACCATCGTCAAAAATTCCTAAGTTGAAGAGACTCTGTGTGTGTTCCTTTAGCTCTCATTACGATCTCAAGCCAAACTAAGATTCACGCACCATAACGCATTGTTTACATTAACTGCTGTTCAAACGAAAGCCTTAAACACGTAGGCTGAGACATGCTGTCTTTTCTTTTTTTATGCTCTTAAATCCTTTTGAAAAGGGCTTTTTTTCCCTCCTGGCCTCTCTCTGTCTCTCCCCTCACGGTGTGTAAATCGAGGACATGACATTACCGTCAGCGACCTTGTAATTTATTTTTAAAAAAGAGAAAGGCGTTATCCGCGCCAGCATAGCTCTCAGTGAATTGGGAGGCTTCTGTGTATTCACACCAATTTCGAGGGGTTTTTACATGGGAATCCTGGGTGGGCATTAACAATGGCCTTGTTACTATGGGAATGGCTTTTCCCACCTCCTTTCTTCTTCTAAAATGGCCTTGACTTTTCCCTTTTTTCTTTCAATATTGCTCTTTATCTTTTTTTTTCTTCTTTTTAGGCCGATAAAGCCAGTCGTAAACACTTCTGCGCCGGTTCGATTGGTGTGAGTGGGTTCTCTGATGGGTGTTGCGTTTGCAAACCACGGCACAGGAGCCTTGTAAACTACATTTTTCTTGAATAAAATGAAGAAATAAAGAAGATGTGGCGCGTGCTCACTCACGGAAACCTGTTTAATGCAAGCCATCTGCTCCGCGGATAATCAAAAGTTAGTTTTGCCGCTCACACGCCGCTAAATAGTTGCTAGGTGATAAAGACGTAACGCGAGAACCGTTTTCTTGCCCATCACGATGTGACAGTCGCTGTTGCCACAGCTCTCATTTCCATGTGAGGAAGTCATATTTCCACACATTTTCTGTTTTTTTTCGCTCTTATTTGTCAACACCTGACCAGAAGCTGCAGCTGTGAGCAAGAAAACAAACCGGCCAGCTCTCCGTCGGCTCTTTTGTCCTTTTCTTTTTTTGGGCCCTCCTTGTGAGCGCCTGTCAGAACATGCTGCTGATTTGTGTCCTCTGCTTTGGAGATCACTCAATTCAGTGGATCCAATCAGCCGTGAGAGAGAGGAGCAGCGACTTTACAACACAGCCCTGTAACTCAACCAGCGCTTTTGTAGACCTGGCCTGCATTGTAGTTCCCTGCATGGACACACAACCATGCCAGCTGATATTTTGCTTCCCCCCCCCCCCCATTCTTTTTTACTGTGAATATCAGAGAGAGAGAGAGAGAGAGAGAGAGAGAAAGAGAGAGAGAGGAAGAAAGAGATATAGAGAGAGTAGTTTGTGTACAATTATCCATGCACTGCTAACAAACAAAGAGAACAAGAGACAGCCAATAGAGAATGAGACAAACATATGAGAGATGGGGGGGGGGGGGGGGGGGGCAGAGAACGAGCAAGAGAGAGGTATAGTGTAGGAAAGAGAAAGAAAAAAAAAAAGAGAGAGAGAGAGAGAGAGAGATAGTTTGGAGACCTAAATGTTTCTGGACATCCTTCAGACATTCGGGTGAGAATAGAAACAGCTCACAGATTTGTGCGCATTTCCTCCAGCTCAGCAAACACCAATTTGTGTTTGAAATTATATATAGATGTGTGGACAAGAGCGAGAAGTGCTCGTTTCCAGGTCCGTGCAGACGCTAGCCGGATGGATTTCCGGACACGGTCTACGCTCACAGTTCAAGCCAGCATTTCAGGGTTGAACATTCTTTTTAATCCCTCGGCTGAACGGGGTCCAGAAACACGGCCGGTAATGTTCCAAAATAAATCACAATCTTGGCCATGACTGTGATTAGGCCTATAACAATGCCACCTTCAAGTGGTGGTTTTGATTAGTTAGCGCACTGGATGCGATGCCTTCACGTGGTCCCGAGCCAAACCGAATCAAATATAATTGTGCTTGTGTAAACCAAGTGTCCCTGAAGTCATTGATGGTGATATTGTGATTTAACTATTCCCAGAGGAAAGAAAAACTGGAGATCTCCTCTCTGTCTTCTTCATTTCTCCTAGACGTGGTTTAAGCCTGTTCAGAATCAGCATGAGACTGAAGCATTGCTGCTTATTCTTAAAATCGGCTCCGGAGACGCAACCCTCGGAGACTGTTTTTGTGTCTCGCCACAATCTTCCTGAATAATATTTACATAGAGAAAGGATGAGATGTCTTTGTTTTGTTTTATAGCTCTCTTCTTCATCTCAAAATATGTTTTAGCAGTCGTCTACAACTGAAAAAGAACATCAACAGAACAATAAAGTGCTTTTTAGGGATGTTTAGGAGAAAGAAATCTACACACTTTCATTAATACAACGCTGGGAGAAGCTTTATAAATACAATCTTAAGGAACATACCATATGGACCAAAGTATTGAGACACACTTGTTTGTAGGGTTTGGGTTTAACCCCTTACTTCCAGTGAACGACAGTATTAATGTCCCTGCACACCAACACATTTTGAAGGAGAACCTTTTCTATTCTAGCCTGACTGTGCCCCAGAGCACAAAGCATGGTCCATAAAGACATGGCTGGATGATTTAGGTGTGGAAGAAGCTGACTGGCCACACAGAGCCCTGACCTCATCCCCTGACCCCTATAAAGCCCAACTTAAAGTCTATGCATTTGAACGCAATGTCATTTAATTCCCTGTTGGTGTTTGGTGTCCCAGACCATGTAGTGATCCTGTTGTTTCTTCAAACTGGCATGTCTCTGCTTCTTCCATATGGCCCACTGCAGTTACAGAGGCTTCCAAGGCCAAGACTCATGTTTAATGCAGTCAAACGCTTAAGCACACAGACTACCAGTCGCATATGTGAGCAGTTCTGCATGTTTACAAATATTATTCCATCTGGAGAACAGGATATGATGTTGAACTGCCATTTCATGCACTAAAAAGCATAAATAAGCATGACTCGCATAGCCCGAAGTCAGAATATGTGTGTGCATGAAATGGCATGGATAGATATGATGCCTTTCCAGTTTGGACTGAATAAATGAACGGGTTCAGATGTGTGTTAAATTCATGTGCATAAATATTTGTTCAAATGGGTGGGGGGTTGATAATTTGTTTATATTTACAGCACATTTGTGCAACAAGGATGGTAGGTGGTCAGCAGGATTGCGTGTGTGTGTGTGTGTGTGTGTGTGTGTGTGTATGTGTGTGTTGGTGTGTGAGGGAGGTGATGTTCTAACACATCTAATAGAATCTTGTTGAGTACTGTGCATGAAAATGAGTTGAATGTGTATGTATTCACAGATTGCAGCCATACACACAGGCACACACATACACACACACACACACACGCACACACACTGAGTTATCAGCAAAGTAATAGGAGGCCGAACTGTTTCTCCTTTATGGAAATCTGTCGATGCAACTGCTCAGCCCAAACATCCCCGATATGGCTTTTGCCAGGCCTACATTGTTTAAAACCTTCACTCTGCTCTCTCTCTCTCTCTCTCTCTCTCTCTCTCTCTCTCTCCCCCTCACTCTGACAGTTGCTGCAGTAGAAAAGGTTTGATTAGGAGCTGCAGTCTGGGCCGCAGGGAGGAGCGAGCGTGGCTGGAAATGAACACTACAGGCTGGAATAGAAAAGGAGTGAGAGCAGGGGGCTCCGGGGGTTAGGAGCCAGTCTGAGGCGAAAGTTTTCCCTCACTGAATCACCAGCAGTGATGCCAATGATGTGTGCTTTAATAGGATTGAGTGGGCAAACAAGAGAAGAGAGAAACTAGAGAAAGAGAAACTACTTCGTCCTTCTATTTGTCTAAGATAGAAGAATATCTGAATTCAAAGGAAACAACTTTGAACTGACCTGTCCCTTCCGTGTTCCACCCACACACGCATTCTTTCATGAAAACTAAAGTTGGATAAATGCGACAAAGCTCAGATGAATTCCTTTCAACTCTGAATTTCATTTGGATTTTAGAGTTGCTATGTAACCTCGAGGTTCTAGAACACTTAAACTCCACTTTACTAAAGCGTTCTAATTGACAACCTACATAAGCAGTTACAAAGTTATAAATCCACCCTCATAAAGGCTTATTTTGTCAATTTTATTGTAGTTACACCTCTGGAAGTGTTACAGAAACTTTAAATCACATAGTCTTGTGAGGAGAGATTATGATCCTTTGATTGACTTGCATATGAGAATGACACAACCTGAAATAGCATGGTAATACAGTCTTAATAGTAAAAAGAGTTTCTAAGGTAAATTAAATCAAAGCTATATATATTTACTTGAAACGATTCTCTTTATTCATTAAATGTGTGTTGGTTGATGTTTATGAAGCATCCTCAAATTGAATTGAGTTGAGCTGAGCTTAAATGAGATGAGAATTAATGTCAAATTTTAAAATTCTTGTAGTTTAAAGAAATTCCACCAAGTTTACATGACATGAAATGCCACGTGTGAGTTCACTGGTGGATTTGGATGATATGAAATACCTTTATTTGCAGCACAGGCATCACAAGCTCTGGTTTCATTCACATCGACTGTAATGATGTTCCTCTACAGTGAACCATTTCACATCAAACCACCCTTTTTACATCTTAACCAATGGAATACAAAGACATTTTCAAATCAGTTCAATTCTTCTTTAAGTGATTAATAGCTGTTTATACAAAGAATGCATGACAAGAGATATGAGGTAGAAAGAAAGATCGAGAGACACAGAGTGAGGGTGAGAGAGTGGTGGCTGGAGAGAGTGGTGGTTTTCCACGAAGTAGGCATACCACATGTTGACACCAATGTCAATAGTGCGTGTGAACGCATGTGTGTTTGTACTATAGCCCTTATGTATACTTTGCTCCAAGAGAGGCTCTGCACACGGCATTGACACCTCAACATGAAACGTTTCTTTCCACATTGTCATGTCAAAAATAACAACAAAAATAACGCAGGCGCTGGCACGCGAGACCTGTGTGTGTTTATGTGTGTGTGTGTGTGTGTGTGTGTGTGTGTGTCAGGCAGATGTACTAAAGGGAGTGACAGATTTGAAAGGCAGAAACACAGGGCCTGCTGGAGGCCTCCTCAGGGCCTGCACCTTTTCTACGCTGGTGTGAAAGTGAGATAGAGACAGTGCAAAAGAGCTGAAAAGCTGCAATACTGCCACTGTCATCTCCCTTGTCTTATTTTCCTCCGCCGCCGCCGCTGTGGTCTGCCTTGCTCTCGGCCCCTCCGGGGTAAATTTCACAAAGCAGGATTCTTCAAATAAGCACGTAAAAAGAAAGGTAAACCCTGACCCTTCATTACAATTAAGAATTTTCATTAGTTTTTTACTGTCTTTGGCATTTGCAGGAGCTAATGAGGTCTCGTGCTTCATTAATGATACTTCATTATGTCAACAATGTAGATGGGAACGACACAGTCATGTATTCTTGTAGCTGCTTGTATACCCTAAAGCACTCTCTCTCTCTCTCTCTCTCTCTCTCTCTCTCTCTCTCTCACTGTCTCTCTCTCTCTCTTCTTCTCTCTTTCTCACACACACACACACACACAAACACACACACACACCCACATATGTACTTACACAAAAGCACGATGGCCTTTTTTCAGACAAATCTTGTTCCGTCTTATATAAGTGTGTGTGTGTGTGTGTGTGTGTGTGTGTGTGTGTGTGTGTGTGTG
>JBBKCR010000012.1:8739094-8752244 GCA_037577295.1 Ladigesia roloffi | reverse complement strand
GAGAGAGAGAGAGAGAGAGAGAGAGAGAGAGAGAGAGAGAGAGAGAAAGAGAGAGAGAGAGACAGAGAGAGAGAAAAGAGGGTGTCTGAGCTCCAGGCACATAAACTGCATTAGCTACTGTGTATTGAGTTTTCATTATGTTTGACCTGCTTTTTCTCTGACCCCAAAGAATTAAATTGAAACCCCCTCTTATCTCCTCTCTGCTACTGAAATACAGCCTCTCTCTGTTTGCTTGTTTCAGACATAAAAAGGGGTCTCAAAGGCCAACAATCAGACACCCACCGATCACAAAATGACAGTTAAATAAACAATAATGCCTAATTGCTAATTTGCTCAGTGAATGGGCTTCATAATGAGGTTTAAAGGTACTGGTTTAGAATTAGTGCTTTGGTTTCCCGTCTACACACGTGGGGTCAAATTAACCTAACCATGTTAGCCTCCGTATTAGCATATGGCCACATTCTCAGCTCATTACAGAATACTAGAGGGTACAGAGGAGTCTCTGCTCTCCAGCTCTGCATGTATGTGTGGGCATGTGTGTGCCTGCGGTCCGTGACTGTAGTGAAAGGAAAGGGTTGCTGGACAAAGCAGATGAAAATGTGGATTTTCTGCCTTAAATACATTTGCTTTTATGGCATACTAATAGAGGAATAGCAATTACTTTGATAAACTTGTGTAACTGAGCCTCATATTGTGTTTGTTATTCATTATCTCCATGATGCAACAAGTAGAAACAAAGAGAGCATGATTTTGCAGTGCTACACTGTTTCTGGTAACTAAGTGATATATTTTCCAGGTGACAGTTGGCAATTTGTTAGGCGCACCCGCCTTGTAACTACACATAGCTACCGGTCCTTTAATCAGAAGCGCCTATTATGTATTTGTGCTATGTTAAGTTTACAGTCACTGACTGTAGCACGTCTTTGTCTGCAATCCTTGTCAATCCCCCTCAGCCCAACAGAAAGGGACAACCACAGGACCACCCCAGACTAGATATTATTCAGTTGGTGGACCATAATCAGCACAGCAGTGACACGAGGAAAATAGTGGTGAGGTGTACTGACATGCCAGTAATTTTTTACTCTATTCTCTGTTCTATTCTGTAGTAAAGCTGTAGTGCATACTTTGCTCTGTGTGGTCTGAATCAGTATTCTGTTCAGTTCTGCAAAGAAATGGACCAAATCAGCAGCGGCCATCACTATTATAAAATCATTTTGGAACAAAAGTAAAAGTTCAGGGTGTGAATGACAGTGACTACCAACTATTTGGTGTAGATAACGGTGTTTAAAGTTAAAAAGCAAAACCCACATCTTTTGCTTCCAAAGGTTGTAAAGTTAACAAATGGTCATTTTCCTCAATGTGTTTCTATCAAATCGCCTTTGTGAAGATAATAGCATCATCAACCAATCAGATCATCAAATTTAGACAAGGAAACAGCTGGCCCTGCTATAATGTGCTTTTTAGCTTGTGCGTGAGTGTGCACATGCATAAAAACACTTATCCCTTCGCCTCATCTCATGTTCCAGCAATAATAGCTGCATTGTGATTACCTGTAGTGCGTGAACAGGTGGAACACCTTGCCTCCCTCGGTTTCCCTCCTCTTTCGCCAGCCCTCTCATTCTCTCCTGCCTACTCAAGCAGGGAGACTGTGTGTTATTTGATCCATCTGGCCCCATGAACCTCTTGCTGCACCTGCCTGTTAGGCTGTTTGTGCTGCTCTCATTGGACCATGAGGCAGCTGCCAGTAAGAGGAAGGATGAGAGAAAAGGTATGCTGAAGGATTAGATGGTTGAATTAAGACAAGCAATATGAACACCAGCTCGGAGTAAACAGCAATATCCAGACATCTGGTCTGAACAAGAGCACAAGCCTACATTCTAAAAAAAGTAAAGGAACCAAAACAAGGGTTCAATAAAGTAATGCTACTTAAGATCAATAAAGACCCTTTCAATGGATGGTGCAAATTTAAATAAACTGGACACTGTAATATTGTAATATAATTAATAATGCCAGTTGCATTTACATATGCAGCATTTAGCTGACACATTTTATCCAAAGCAACTTCCATTCCCTAACTACAGGGGGCAGTCTCCCTGGCGAAACTTGGGGTTAAGGGTCTTGCCCTGGAATCCAGTGTTGGTTTGGTAATGGTAGGATTCTAACATATGACCTCTCGGTCCTGAGGGAAGTATCCTACCCACTAGACCATCTTCCAAATCCAAATGTCGAGGCCGAGAACAACAGAGGAACCTTTAAGGCTCTTGAGAATTTTCGAGCATTAGTAGGATGTTTAGGGGTGGGAAGCCTGTTGCTTTGTATACAGACAAAACTGTCCAAAGTTGCACTCTAATCCTCTGCTTCTCACAATCTTGCCAAAGCATGAATTCTGTTTTCCATATCTCGCTCTTGTTTTCCACCATGTCATCACTCCGTTCCCAGCATAGCACTGAATGTCTTATTTGTTGAACAGCTCCAGGGATATTTTTACCCGGCTAATGAATCGTATGATGTTCCTTTACCCTCGAGCAAGGAGCAACTGAATCAAGGCGACAACATGTGACAACATGGGAGGCACACTGCCTCATTTTCCTGTTTTTTTTCTTTTGTAGTCACAAATTAAGTAGACCTTAATGACGTGGCACTGATCTCAGCATAAAATTGGTTATGTTTTCCTACGTGAGGGATGCCAGCAATGCAAACAGTGAAATGCATGAAAAGCACCGAAATGTAAAATTTTTCTTGTTTGTTTGTTTTGTTGGAATTAATTTTTTTAGTGGCAAAGAAGCCATTGCACGATTGAAATACTCTGAACACTGATCTACTATCATTGTTGTTTTTTTGCGAGTGTGAAGTAGACACACTAACAAAAGTGCCAAGCTAATTTGTCAGTCAGCACTATTGAAATGCTCTGACATAACATTAATCTTATCACTGTGTGTTTTTTGTTTTGTTTCATTTTTTTCTATAGTGGTGAAGCCGCCATGTTACTATGTAATCACTGATCTTAACACAGTGTTGAATGTTTTCTTATAGGGGTGATGCTAGCAAAGCTAAACTTAGCGCAAAGCTTGTTTATCAATCCACACCTAAACAGCACAGTGTTGACTGATTTTCTTTGGAGCAGAAACAACGATGTGTTATGCTAACAGTGCTAACAATAATGCAAGGCTAGTTTATCGGCCTACATCAGTGGAAAGCACTATGACACATGACGCTGATGTTGCTATCTTCCTACAGTGATAAATTACCCATCCAAAACAGACAACATCCAGCTAGGATTCTAGTGATGATAACAGTAGAACAAGCCTCGTTTTTTTTGTCTTTTTGAGAAGAGAGGTGTAGAAGATGCATTCTAAACGGGCTGTTTTCAGATTTTGGGTAGGAAAGAGAATATGGGGGGGTTGACGGAGGGGGTAAGGAGATGCGATGAGTACTCTAAGAAGTCCCCTGCGGTACTTGGCATTTTTACATAGGGATTAGGATCGGTATCTTCATCATCGTCATCATGATGCCAGCCTGTGATAGCGCGTGTCTTTGAAGCAGCCTGCCGCACCGAGCCCTTATCCCGGTGACTATCTTTAGACACAACAAATCTCAGTGGCTTGGAAATGCGCCTTCGAATGGGAAGGAGATATCAGTAGCATAGATATGATATTCTTGTGCCTCAGCAATGGTGGGAAGCGATGCTTCATGTAGATGGAGGACAACCTAAATTCCTGTTTTATGGGCTAATAGCTTTGGAGACATTTTGTCACAAAAAGGGACAAGCTTAGCCTTTACCTCGGCGAGGAATCTGCCATCAAGAGTCCAAAAATACTTCCTCACCTACATGGCAGAAAACAAATCCAGAGAGGGAGTGCGAGAGAGAGTGGGTGTGTGAGAGAGAGAGAGAGAGAGAGAGAGAGAGAGAAAGAGAGAGAGAGACTAGCAAGCTCGTATCACCGCCTGAGCACTGAATTGACAGCGAAAGCTCCTTTTTTTCATGTTAGCTCATATTTAAATGTCTGCTCAGTGCTAGCGAGAGGCCATCTCTCACTGCTGCGCTTCGAGGAAATTGTCCTTGTCAGTTAAAAGAAGTCGCTGCTCCGCTCGCTCTCAAATGATATTAATTTTTGTTATGTTTTTCAATTTGCCTCGGGGCCCGGGGAAGCTCGTGGGGTTTGCCTGGGCAGAAGCCAAATGTACAGAAATTTCAATATTCATTTCCTCTGCCTCTCCACCGAGTCCGAATTAGTCGTTTTCATTCATTAACTGTTGTTCTGTTTATCTATGCATTTGAGTATGCTTTTTTTAGATGATCCAGGAGGTGTGTTTCTTTTGAAGAGCTTCCTCTGAGGTTTCCTCTGAGGAGTTGCTTTGCCTTTAGTGTGAAGCAGAGTTTGTTACAGTCCTTGGTTGGTCTATAGAAGTGTTTAAATGAGCATTAAAAAGACTGATGAAGCATGGCGTTTTGGAAACATTTCTGTGTGTGTGTGTGTGTGTGAGAGGTTATCCAGTGATAGTGACTTATTCATGGGCCACAAAAATAAGCATTAGAGTGTATTTGTGCTTGTGTGTATGTATGTGTGTGGCATCAGTAGTCTGATCACTTTCTTGTTGCCCTTGTATGTAATGACCATCACAGTGTGAAAACCAGACTAATCTTGCTTTGCCCTGGGCGCCTCTCTCTTTCTCTCTCTCTCTCTGTTTGTTCAAACATTAGGGCGTAATTACTTCTCTGAAATAATTGTTTTCTTAATCGTTGCTATCATAATTGTCTTTGGGTCCTGGGACGGCTCACTAACTGTGTTTATAACTATAAAGTGGCCCCACTAAGGGAAATGGAAGTCAGTGTGTGCACACACGTGTGTGAGTATGTGTGTGTGCGTGTGTATGTGTGTGTGTATATGTCAGGGTGACATGGCAGGGGTCTTTGAGTAATGTGTCCACAGCCTCAGGAAATGGAGTTTGCCTGGCTGTCACATTGACATTGATTTATTCATGATAAACACTCTCTTTTTGCTACTCTCCACTGCAAGATATTCTGTTCTGAAGGAAATTAAATGAAAAAAAATGTTATAACAAAAGAAAAAATATATATATATATATAAACTGACTCTGTCTCTCCTTAAGACACATCTGTCCTCTATTGTCTCCTAGATTACTGACCAACAGGTATACACCACCAAACGAAAACATATTTCTATTTCTTGCCAAGCCAACTAAAGTGACCTTAATCTCACAAAGCTGTACATTTTTTAACCACATTAATACTTTACTGTATAAACTGCCCTATTTTCAGATAATAAATAGCTCTCAGTCACAATAATAAACCAATCATGGCTGAACTCTGACACACCCATTGGATGGAGTTTCACCGGATTTTATTTCTTCATGACATTTGTGTCACCCTTAGTATTGCATTTCAGTAGAAGAAACAATTTGTGCCACTGCATTAAGCACCAAGATGTCCATCAGATCGGGTGAAATGAACAGCAATTGAAGATAATAAAGTATTAGTTAAACACAGATTATTTCTGTACGATTTTAATCAAGAGTTCATTTAAAATGAAGCCACTCTCCAGACTCTCTCACACACACACACACACAAACATTCACACATACACCCTCTGTTTCACAGACACTCTCGGTCTCCAGCTCTTTTCCCACTCCTTTGTCTTTGCCCCATTTGTGGTTATGTCTCATTGAACCACAGTCCGAACACGTACCAGAAGCACCGTTAGCCACCTGGCTGTGTGTGATGGATGTGCCAGTGCTGGCCACATCGCTCTGCCATCACTTCATCTCCCCAAATAAAGTCTCTACAGCAGCCATCTTGTGTAATACCTGTCCATGTGTGGGATTTGAGACTGATAATGGTGGGTGTCTGTCTCTCAGCTCAGATGAGACAAAATAATTCCGTCCACTGCGTTATCTGAAAGCGAGGGGTAATATATTATCTGGGAGTGTTTAAATCCCAGCGAAGATGAAGACAAATTCGACTGCTTGCCGTCTCCCATCACCTGATGCAGAGGGGTGAAACATAGCCTTGTAATGATTTTCAGTTTTTCCAAGCCAAAGCAGTTGGCAGGTGGGCTGTACATCTCTGACCTGACCATTCACTTCCATCCCAGTTCTTCAGAAAATGACTCAGTGTACATCACAATATCTCAAATTTCACTTTGGTATGATGAGATTCTGTTGATTCAATGATTTTGAAACAAAAAACCCTAATTGACATCCTAAGACATGCTATCCCTGCAACAACAATGACAATAATAAAAACAACATAAAAATTAATATACAATTAACAATAAAAAATAAAGGGATTATTATGTTCAAAGAGAGAGTAATGGAATCCTTGTTAAAGGATTTGTGAAGTGAAAAATTTGTCTCTCACTGCACCGGTAGTTGATCAGCTGCATCCAGTCTTTTCTTTGTTAGTTTAGAGCTGGAGCTGTGAATATGAAATTGCTTGCACACACTAGAAGTCATTAACCAGCCAGATCAATTCTGTAAATGCCAAGATTCCTACTATTCATTAAGAGCATCAGATTCCTCAGTGTGCTTTTACTTAATAAAGGCTTTCGCAGGTTGAGAGATGTTTCAGTGAATATTGACCACCTAATAGCTCCGGTTTTGCATGAATGAAGTGAAATGCCAATACCAAGCATGTCTTGGTGGATTGCCTACATCTTGGGTGAGTTTATGTAAATGAGATTTGTCACCAAACCATTTATCTAAGAGGTTACATAGATGGAATACACAAATATGTCTAGAAGACCCATTTCTATAAAATATAAAAGTGGAACATAGACAATAAAATCATTGGGGACTTCCATTAAAAACTGCAATTTGAAACCCTATGAAATTCTTAAAAGTTATAATACATTGGATCTTTGTGATGCACCGGGACACCCCTTCGTTTCAGTGTGTGAGGCGGCTTGCCTTCTAATTAGATATGTGCAGTAAGATGCCTAACGTGTGTGTGTTGTGGTGTCACCCTCCTCTGCGTCCTTCGTTGAATGGAGTCATGCCGAGTAATATTGGAGGAGGATAAATTCAGCTGGCTGGACCATGGGAAAGTGTGTTATGTGATTAGTGATATCCCATCCGCCTTGCGGGTGTTTACAGCCTTTGCTTTTGCTGACTCGTAGGCCTCTGTCACCCCCGACTCCCTGTGCCACGGCGACGGCTGTCACCTACTGACATTAGTGGGTCAATTGTCAGCTTGGCTGTTTGCAGTCAGAGTGAGTTCTACTTACTCTGTGCAAAGAAGTGGCACCTGCCACTGGCCAGAGATTGACAAGTGGCAGGACACACTCAGAGGACAAAGGATAGTGTTCTCTCCAAGTGAGGGGCTCAAATGTGTAATGCGAGTATGAAAGTCATCTCCAGACAGTGTTAGTGTTTGTGTGGGGGCAGGGGAGAGGTTAAAAGTTAAAGTCGTCTGAGTTGTAATGTCAACGAAGGCACTTGAAAGCTGCATGTTTCTGGACCCGTACTAGTTCATCAGGTTGCACGGGTAATAGATCGACTCAGATGACATTTGATACATTCCTCAGGGTCAAGGGAAATAACATGCTGTACACCTAATACCCACATTATCTGCCATTTATTCATTATTGAGATACATTCTCCAGCTTAGATCAAGTAATAGCCTTGAAAAAGAAGCTCATGGCATTTCCAGACACGTTAAAAGTGCTTAGCCTTGCTTTTAGTTAAAGCAGTCCCAAACTATAAAATGGAGAGCAAAGCAAGCAGTGCATTAGCAAGCTTGTGTTTAATCCAGTGCCACTGCTTCAAAAGCAAAAAAGCCCCCGAGGCACCTCTTACTCCTATTCAGTGTGGGTCAGAGGTTGACTAAGCCTTTGAAGGCGAAAATGCATCCCCTCAGAATAGTATCTCTGTAACACTCTGGCTTAATCCGCCACTTGAAGAGCAATTATAAGTTTAGTCAAGACTTAAAAGAGTGAGGGAGAAAAAAACACAGAAATGGAGAGAATGTGTGAGTTTCTACCGTCTGTCAGTCCGTCTGTTTGGGGGTGCACTTTGTAATGCCATAGTAATGGAGTTTAGGGGAGTTTTTTGAATGAGACAGTGAAGAAAATGAAAGGATAACAGGGAGAATGAGGAGAAAAAATAAATGACACTTGAGCCATTATTGATGAGAAAGCGGGCAACAACATCCGAGGCTCTGTGTGGTTCCTTGGGGAATCCGTGGAAGAGAGTGACAGCTTCCCATGACATCTGCTTCCTTCCCTTGTCTCAAGGTATTGGGCCGGGTGCAGCCCGATTAGCCCCGAGTCTTGATGTCTGAAGCTGCTGTCTGCACACATTCGTTAAGAGTCCGAAACCCGCTCGAGCGTGATTCTTTATTTATTTCCCCTGCTAAACGAGGGCAATAAGGGGGTCAATATACCCCCCAGGGAGCGGCACCATAGGAATTAATATAGAGTTCAAGGGCACTGCATCGATCACATGCCTTCAGATCATAAAATGGGGAAAAGAAGAAATGCAACTCATGCATTTAAAGGCATCGAGAGGCTTGAGTCGACTTGAGTGCCTCTTTTTGCTCCTCAACTGATCACTTCTAAATGAACACTGGTTTAATATAATGTCTAATTTTATCACAATAATGCACTGGAATGCCGTTTATTGAGCTCAGTATAGCGAGCGCACAATAGGTGAAAACGTATAGAGGAGGGTTGAAAAAAAAAAACTTATGAATTCAGCAGTCTCTGCCGCTCGATAGAAAGAGGCAGACAGAGCAACAGTCGATAGTGTAGCTAATTCTCACCATAAGAGTTAACATCTCTGGTATTGTGTTTGCCGAACATCTGGCGAATGGAAAGCTGGTGTGCTGACCCAAGTGGAAATGGAGTGGAACAAGGGATGTGATGCATTGTTGTGTTATTGTAGAAGAGTGAGAGTTGGAGAAGGTGGGGATCAGAGGCATGGAGGATTTGAAGGAGGGATGGATGGATGGATGATCCGGCCAGGTGAGGATGGATGTATGCCTGAGTGCTCTCCAAAAGCATCCATTCAAACTCGGCCAAATGAAGTCCACCACAGCACCCTTTGAACTTCCATTCAAGGGGCCTGGGTCTGGCCCGGAAACCACTATCGCAGCTTATGTCTCAGAGCGCTTTCTTTCTCTCTTTTCTTCTCGCTGTCTGGAAAGAATGCTCCTCAGAAGTGCTGATCAGCTATGCTTGAGCTTTTGCCCATGCAGAGAGCAGCCCAGGGTCAGATGTGATTAGAGTGGCCCTCTGGGAAATGCTGGAGACCTGGGTGAGCTGCTATCAAAGGAAGGCCTTAGCAGTGGGTGAAGGTTCCCTTAGCTGAGACCTTCTGTTTAAGCAGACTACCATAAGTGAGAGCCTGGCCTGGCCCTCTGCATTCTTAAAATGTGCTAAAGGGACCTCTGGAGGACAGCAGCCCTGAGCAAATGAAGGAAAAACACACACACATACACACACACACATATACACACACAGGCCTGCTCCACTCTATTTGAAACCAACCAGAATCACAACAGCCTTGGGTAAGATATCAAAAATTCAACCCTAAAAGACTTGTGCCGTGTGTGGACTGTGGCACAAGCTGCTCTAGAAGTCTTCAAGTCTTCAGTGCCTGGGGTGAGGTGTGGCAAAGCGTGGCCTAGAAGAGAGGTCTCAGTCCTGGCTAAACTCCAGCTGGGCTCAGGGGGCCTGGAGCCCATCTGGAGGTCCTTACAGGCAGGAAAGCAGCAGAGAAATGAAGCTTGACCAGCTCTAGTCATCCTTTAAGACAAAGCAGACACCTGAGACTCCCTGAGCTCCAGGATAAACAAAGACTCCCAGACCCTCACCACGGGTGCTGTCATTCGTAACACACACACACACGCACACACACAGTTTTAGTGTCCCCTACATACCAACATATATGAGTCAAACTCAATTTTAATCAAAAGTCGTTCAGTGAGTATGAATGTTTGTGTATTTTAAACTTTGTGAAGTAATGTGCTTTTGGCAAAGCATGTTTTTGGAGCGTCTCATCCTCATCCATCTTTAGTCATGCCAAATACATCCTCCCAGATTTTTTCCACTACTGTATTATCTGCATTTCTTTACTCAGTTACACACTAAAATAATAGTGGGAGTATTTTCAGTGAAAATAACCTTGGTTCTGTTTTTTTTTATTATTATTTCATCAGAAGAAATGCAAAATCATCCACCATCTCATATAAGCACGCATTAGCTGCGTGGAGATAGTTGCTATGGAGATAAGAAATTAGATGTTTTGGACTCATGGGTGTTGCCAGTGTCTAGTGTGTAGCTCCCGTTTCCTTGTCTTTGGGTGAAAGTGCTTTACAGGGAACATGAAGGTTCGCGTTGTTCGACCCGACAGAGCAGGCCTTGCTTCTTTCTCTGCTTTATTGAGCCAGAATTACTCGCAAAGTCTGTAAGCATTCTCCTGTTGCATGAGTCTGGTCTTCATTTCTAGGGGTTATGTAGGACTGTCCACTTCTTAAGCACATTATTTTTTTTTAGCAGGAGGACGGTTTGAACCTAAGTAGAACATCCCGTATTGCTGGAAAATAAGATGTTGTCAATTTTCTAAACTAGTCCAAACGTAACCTCAGCTTTTACAAGATAGAATTCTGATACATTCACATCTGTTCTTTGTCAGAATCGGAGGGTTTGTGTGTGTTTATATCCCACATCCTGGATCAGATAATAGTGTCTGGGTCACTCTCGGGTTCCCTATGAAAGTTTGAACAGTGCTAGTTAATTACAGGTGCTATTCTGTACGCCTGCCGCACATCCTCTTGTGCACCTTCTTGGGTTTTTTTTTCCTCTGCCCTTCTTTCTCTCTTTTTCTCCCTCCCCTTCTTGTCTCCTGTTCGAAAGCAAGGTCTCGGGTGTCTTGAGACATCTGTTTGCAGCCTCTAAAGTTCTTGTTATTTCTTTCTCTGACTCTTTTTCTGCCTCATCTCTTCCTTCCTTCTCCTCTCCGCTTGACTGCAGAACTACACAGAGGCCTCAGAGTTTGTGTTTTCTCCCACTGCTCGAGCCGCTGCACACCATGGGTCGTGGTCACGGGTCACTCCACTGCCCAAACGCCTACACACACACACACACACACACACACATACACTGTGCACATGAGCACAGTGTTCAAAAGATGGAAAATTACACTACTTATAGCATAATGGTGCTTAATTATTAGAAGTGTGCTCTTTGCTAAACATCCTGTGTTGGTTCCCTTTATAATTGTAATCATTCTCTATCTGGACAATGAGCAAAATTGTCTCTGGAGAGAGCTCAATATTTGTCGTTTCCATAGTGTCATATCTAAGCACTTCTGTTGATTTATCTAGGACCCTACAGGCCATCAACTGATCTTCGTCCATCAAATAGCAGGACGAAGCCTCTAGTGCTTTAATTGGCTCTCAGCTTGTAACAATAGAACTGCAGGTGGAGGCATTAATAAAAATATAGCCAGTGACTGTTTGACTGCTTCAAATAGACTGAGATGAAAATTAGATCGATGTGGATGGACATTAAGACCTTGCGTCAGGAGCCTGGCAAGGGTGCTGATTAGAGCCAGGTGTTGCTGTAGGACAGTCATGAGGTTCTGCTTAAGCTTAAAGGAAGCAGTTACGGACGAAATGTGTCATAGACTCTCAGTCTCCCAGAGTGTTTAGCCTGGACTTCGTTTACTCAAATGACTGCGACATTCAATCAGCCACGCCTGTCATATCAACGGCACTCAATCACTTTGAGAGGAACAGGGAGATGTAGTAAATGGAAGTCAACCCCATGCTTTCTCTGCAGACTTTCAGAGGCCTCCTTCTCTTTAGGGGGTCCTGTGTTGATGCCTTTTAACTAGGTTTAGGGCTGACTGCTGTGTGTGTCTTCATAAAGTTCCTAATGAAGCTATTTATCCCTAAGACGGGCATGCCAGTCTGTAGAGAGGGGTCGTAGCCATGCCACATCGCAGCAGGAAACAGAGGAGAGACAGAGTTAAGCATACTCTGCTGTTCTGTCCACATTCTTGGTGAATGAGTTACTGGAGAGAAGAGAAAAGAGAATTTACGAGGACATGGATAGCTTGACCTCCACTAGGGTTTGGCCCCTGACGACTGGGCCATATATTTTTTGGTTTGAATCAAGAATTATTCAAACTTGAAGCTGTTCACTTATACTTTTAGACTGTTTTCTCAACACTCAGCCAAAGAAGACATCAAAGGCATAAAGTGTGAGTTTTCTTCTCACAGTCATTCATGTCCTGACATAAGAACAAGGGGATAAAATGTGGGATGTGGTGCGACTCCAAAGTCTGTCTCAGATATAGTCATGCGTACAGAAAACGTACAATGCAACATGAAAATATTCTGATTTTTATTATATATAAATGTGTGTACCTGGATGTGTGTATTTGTATACACACCAGACCAAAATTTAGACCAAAATTTTGACGGGCTGTACCTCAGTTAAAAGGCGGTTATAGCATGCAGGTGAATTAATTTATTCCTTTCACCCTTCCCAAGTCAATTTCCCCCCTTTTTTTTGCGTGCCTAAATGCTGCTGCGCCTTGTCAACATTCATCACCTGCTACATATTACTCCCTCTGCTTCATTTATTATATTTAAAATTGCACTTCCACCATGTCTTGCTCTGATTTATCTAAAGTTCTATTCATTGGAGGGTAATTTAAGTCTTGAAATGGATAGTTTGATTGTTGTCACGCTTTTCTTCAGGGACGGCCATTACTGTTGGGGCTCGAGAGAGAGAGAGTGAGAGAGAGAGAGAGATGAGAGAGAAAATGGGGTTTTGATACATAAACATAATTTTGATCCGTTATTTCAGCTAGACCCCCTCTGGGCTTCCATTTAATTATGCAACAAATGTTTGACTATCCAAGTGAAATTTTTACCCCATGAATATTTATTTCAATTCATTTGTTGAGTGTTGATTGTAATTACATGGAAACATGATTTATTGCCAAGATTGCTGCATTAGCTGGAGAAATGAGGGAGGTAAATAAATATATTAATAAAGAGAGAGGGAAAAAAGGCATTAGAATGCAGGGGCAGATGCATGTCTAGTGAGGGGGGGGGGGGGGGGGGGCTGGGAAATCTTCTAGGCTTTGAGCGAAGCTGAAAAACTCATACAGCGGAATG
>JBBKCR010000012.1:8714873-8734093 GCA_037577295.1 Ladigesia roloffi | reverse complement strand
CTGACTTTCTTTGCTGTTCATGAGACCTCCTTTGTTGATGAGCCCCACTCAGCTACTTTTGGGTGGCTCCATCAATGGGGCCACTGTTTGCAGGGTGGTATGCAGCAAAGAATGCCAGACCAAGGACTATTCTGCTGCTATCTGATACTGTTCCAGTAACAGGTTGTCTTTGTTTGAGAGAACTCCACCGTTTCTTTTAGAATGTGAACCAAAAAAAAGAGCTTTGCTATCTGCCTGTTCATCGAACTGCTTCATATTATTAGCCGAGAGGGGCAAAGACAGTGTTTGTTTACCAAAACCCACCGTGCTCTAAATCTTCATTGTCTTTGACACACAGGCATGGATGGCAACAAATCATAGTATTTTACTCAGAATCGCAGAACACTGAAGCTGTTTAAGGGCAAAGGCCTCTACCTGAAAGGTCTCAGTGGCTCCCGGTGGCAGCAAGAAATCAGAACTGGCTGCTGGCAGAAGGAGGAGAATGGAAATTTTAACCTTGCCATTTGGAGAACATTGGCCTAAATGTAGATTAAATGGGCTCGGTGGGGGAAATTGTGTTAACCTACTCCCTGCGTACGATTCAAGGCTTTATCCTCTGGGCAATTTAAAAAGGCTCACAGTCAGACAATGCCAGGCCAAATTAGCAGCAATTACAGCCCGCCTTCAATTCAGGTTGGGCTTAAAGTAATTGGACTGAGAAAGATCAATGGTGAGGGGGTAGATTAGATCAAAACTGTGATTTGGCCATCCATCAGAGCTCATGTCGAGAAGAATTAGAGTGTTTAAAAAAAAAAACATACTTAACTTACACTGGCAAAATAACTCTTAATGTAATTATTTTGCCAAAAAATATATCTCCTCCTATGGATGATCATTTTTATTTTGAATAGAGCTTTTCTTTTTTTTTTTGCTAAAGGATTCAGACTACAATTGATTTGCAGAAAGCGCAAGTAATGTATTAAGACAGTCAAGTTAATGAAGTATCTGACTTCATTCATGCTGTTAGATGATCCTGGCATTAAAAAAAAAAAAGAACAAAGAGTGATTGAGAATTTCTAATCTTCATTAGCCAGACATACCATGGGACTGCTGTGTGATTCACGTGCCCTTAAATATACGCACACACATATACATACTAAATATTACTTAGATTTTATGAAGAATTTGTTTCTCCTGTCTTTTATTCACTCTTTCCTATTTTTCTGCCTCCTTTCTTGTCTTCCTCTTTTCTCTGTCCTCCCTCTCCACCTCCTCTTTGTCTCCCTCGCCTTTCTTTGTCTCTCTAACCTCCATCTCCCTCGTTGCCCCACATCTCTTGTTCTAACCCTATTCTAATTCTGTTTCTCTCTTTTCTCTTTCTTCCTTTATATACGATCTTTCAAGGGCAGGAGCAGACAGATGAATCACTTCCTAATAAATAAGAAAGGTTGCTCACTTTGCTTCTCCCAATCTTGAAGAAAATCTGTCTGTGTGTGTGTGTGTGAGAGAGTGTGTGTGTAGTTTAGGGAGAGTGCAGAAGTGCAACCGGGTGGCTGAGCAGAAAGAAATGGAACTATTGCAGATGCTAAGAAAGCTACATGACCATGTTCTGTTAAATTTAGTGCGGAAAAAACATGAGTGCAACCGGTTATGCGTTCAATGCAGTTAGAGGCTGAAACTTGAATTTTTCTGGTATGTTCAGCTGCACTCTTACTGCATTATCAGGTCACACACACACATACAAGTGCAAACACACACGCGCCTGCCAGCTTAAAAAGAAAAGGACCAAAAGAAGCAGAGAAAATGTAGTCCATATATCTTATCAGAGACCACTCGCTTTCCCCTCTGAGTCCCTTTGTTTCTTTGCATCTATGTGTGTGTGTGTGTGTGTATGGGTAATTGGTTTAGGTAAAGAGAGAGTTACTTCCCATTCAAAAGGCTAGGAATGTTTCTGTTATATTTTTAGTGCATCCATCACCCATCTCTTTCTCTCAGCATAGCATTACCTTGCTTGTTCATTGCCTGTAATGAGAAAATGTTTCTTTTTTCACTTGTTGATTTGTTTTATCCCCCTCGAAAGGTAAGAAAGCCTTAACCCTGCATAATACACTGAATTTATGCAGTTCAGTTGTGTAAATCCAATCCTCAAAAACACATAATGTCTAAATCATATCAGTTGAGTGCATCAAGTTTTCAATGTAGCTTTTAAGTGACTTTTTGGGGGCAAAAACATTAACAACTGAACAGTTTTGTTCAGGGATTTTTTTGTATGCTCTACTCCATCATATTCACTTGTTGAATGAAGTCAGATGACGTATCCTTTTTGTACCATGACTATCTTAAGAAGGATATGCTTTAATAGTCAATTAATCTATAGTCACGAAGCAGCTAAGCAAGCAATTACTTACAGCAGAGTTAGAGCACTGATAACCTGGAGTCAATTAAAATATGGCGAGGAGAAAAGTAGAACACAGACACACACACACACACATGCACTAGTGAGTGGATGGTTGAAATGCCATAACTTGAAAGGTAGAATCTGTAAACCTTTGTAATTGTGGTCATTATGGGTTTGAACGATGAGTGTAATTGGGATCCTGGTGAGTTTTTGAGTGTGTGTGTGGGTGTGACTTGGCAAGTGTGGCAGGATTAAGGTCAGGGCAGGAACTGTGCGTCTCTCTAATGAGGAAACCCTGCTGGGGAAAGAATGGAGCACCAGCATGAGTACGCAAACACACACACACGCACACACACATTCCTTGTCAGGACACAATTGGTATTATTTTTTTATTTTTGAACATATATGTAGAAGTACATATATTTGATGTACATTTTCTTTGCTTTGCCTCAAATCTAACCTTAACCTTAATGGACAAAAAGACCTATTAAAAAAAGAAGCCATGCGTTACCTTTTTATTTCAGTAATTTAGAAGTTCCGGGATATATTTTCTAAAATGTACACATTCTTCAGTATTTCTGTAATTCAGTTTCCTCAACCGTACAAATGAAAACCTTGACTGTATTCATTCAGGGTCCATCATATTGACCTTAGAAAAACAGAAAAAAAATATTTTATGCATTTTAGAATGGTTCAAGATATTACAACTTACTTTTACTAATTCTTTGGCTGGCCGGTTTTGTTTCTGGTTTTCAGGCAATATCAGGGTGTATTGTTCTGTAAAAATAAACAAGTCATGAACAATCTGGCTCTCTCAAAAACTTCCATCTGTGCAGGATAACTTGAGTCCACTGGAGTTTTAGATTTTAACGGCAGGCTTATGCAGATTAGTGCAGGTCAGTTTGCGTGTTGTGAGCGACTTTGCGAGAGTTCAGGGGAAATTTCTGCTCTCTGACTTTCTCAGTGTCAATCGATGATCGTCCAATCAATGTGTCAGCTCTGCTTCTCTTTACTTCTCTATCTTTACCTGGACTACCGTTGAGTCTCCTCTCCTTCTCTCTCTCTCTCTCTCACTCTCTCACTCTCTCACTTTCTCACTCTCTTCCTCTCTCTCTCTCAATTTTTTTCAATCTCTGAAGTGAGCTCAGGCACTTGCTCTCACTTTCTCTCACTTTCTTCTCCTCTTTCAAGGTTGCCATTTCAATTTTATTATCCTCTGGCATTCTGTAGAGCTTTTTCTACAGTGGCTCCCCCACCAAGCAAAATAAAATCTGCTGAATTTTTCAATTGGGTTTTAGAGTTTCTTTGCTAAGCAGAGAAAAGTGACCTTCTTCAAGAGTACATGAGCACAGCACAGGAACCCCCACTTGCACTGCATGTTGTGGAAACTAAGCTGCAAAAACAGGCCATTTGGAATCAATAGTGTTTGTGATGTTATGAAAACCAACGTATTTGCCATTGGTAATTTTAGCTCAGCACAATCGCAGTATAAGGAATATAACATATAAATAAGCATTTCAGCTCTGAAATGTTTTTTGATTGAAATACAATACATGGAAGCCAGTCAGAACAGAACAGCGGTCTTTTCCATGTATCAGTATTGAAGAAACAATGAATCAGCCCAATTAATTACATGAACAATTGTTAGGAACAGGTGCATGGGCATGGTTGTCATCGCCAATCAAGCAGAGGGGCACGTTTCCCCTTCACATTTCATAATTATTCATTTGAACCCCCCCATATTTAACATTAAAAAAATTGTTCACCAGTGCTGCTGAAGCTTGAATCATTAGCGAGAGAATCCACTCCACTAAACCGATAAAAGAATACACACCACTGGAAATCCGGGCAGCCTGTCGGTGCACTGAAGAGTCACTTCACTTACATGTGGTGAGTTGGAGGAAAACCCGAGCTGATTTCCAGTGGTGTGAGTTCTTCTATCGATTTAGGGGAGTGGATTCTTTTAGGAAAGATTTAAGATTTAACAGGGTTTCCAAAAATCCCACCCCGTAAAAGGACGAGATTTGCACGCACGCATCAACTCCGGCACTACCCAAACCCCGCCCCCACGCAAACCCCATGCGAATCTTGTCCTTTCATGCATCCCCCTCATATAAAAAATACTTCCGACGCCTCTGACTATGGGTCTTCTTAGTACATAACCCCACATATACAACCTAGGTGGAACAAAAACTAAAATGGAAATAAACTAATGGTGAGATTGCTGCTGCGATCAGGTGGTTCTGGGTTTGCATGCCAGTGACACCACTGAGACCCCCTAAGCAAGGTACTGTCCCCACACACTGCTCCCCACATTGATGTCAGCCCACTGCTTCACTTGGTGAATGAGTTAGGTGCAGAGAAATAATTTCATGTTGTCCACACTGTGTGCTGGGCTGCGGTGTGTTCACAAGTGACTATTAGAGGCCACTTTAGTTTACACTACACATATATTCATATAAGAAGTTTACGCTCTGAATTTATTTTAGAGCCAAGGACAACATAAACTCCTGTCAAGTCAGTGGAAACCACACAATATCAGCATAATCTGTGCGCTTTGTTTTTAAAGGTCTACGGTACGTGTCAGATACAATGATTTCCACGTCATAAAATTGGCTGAGCAGTGCGCCATACAGTTTCAAGGAGACAGATTAGAAGAAACATTTGGACGTAACTGGCAGGCTAACATTTGCTTCCTATCGTTCGTTATATATGATGTCAAGCAGACATCTCTGTAACTGGAAGTGATTTCTAAACTAAAATGCAGCAAATGTAATGGTGCTTCTGCTCCACGCCACAGGGACCGACTTCCCCGGCTACGGCCTTTGATCTCACACTTTTCTCTTTTAATATCTTTCATAATTATGCCCATTGACATGGAAGGTGCAGCTTTATGCTGCTGAAAACAGAGGAATGACCTAGCCTTGCACTAATTTGCAATCAGCGGGGAGCCCCAATTGGAGTACTTTTTAGTGTGGAGCCGAGTTTAATCAGCGCTGCACCGTCTGACGCCCCAGTTCACGACTGATCTATTCGTCCGAGTGGGAATATTGTTCTGCGATTAATTTAGCATTAATCTGTTACATCTACGGTGGTATATATGCGCAATACCAGATATGCGCGGTTGAAAGGGAAATACTGATGAGTACTAAAGGCAGCGTCTTCCACTTAAAATATTCCCCTGCTGTTAGATTAAGACTGAAACACAGAGGATTAGCCCCTGATCAAAAGAACAAAAGTAGGGGAGGGAGACTAGATAAGGCTGTTTATTTTAGCTGCATAGAACTTCGCAACATAAAATGATGTTGAGTAGTGGTGGTTGTGGGGTTAGTATACATTTTTGCTGGTTTTACCGAAAGTGGTTGTTTTTCTGCCTGCCTCTTTTTTTTTTTTTTTTTTTTTTTTTTTGTGGATGGTCTTCCTATCAAACAGAAAAAAGAACGAAAAAAAAAAAAACACTTGGAAAACCACAGTTCATCCATGCTTCGTTTGATGAGCCGGATCCAAAGGGCCAGATGGCAGTGCAAGTGGCGTTTAATTAAAGCTATTCATATTTCCAAAAAGCTCATGAGCCCCACAATGCAATAAGCTGTGTCTTCACGAGAACTCAGGTGGGGACAATAACTGTATGAAGAATTGGAATAATTTTTTATTGGGTGTTAGAAGCTTTCATTAAAATTCACGCTCCTTCTCATCTCGACACCTTTTGTAATGCCTGTGCAATCTGTGGTAGGCTTCAAATGATATCCGCGTCCACCGGAGCTAAGGAGGATTGTATTAGAGCCGCACCACCTTCAAAAAGGTTTTCTGCGGTGTCGTCAAAGCTGCAAAATATATCACTCAGTCTCTTTGCACTAACTGGTTTTGTGACGTAACCAAAAAACAAAAAAGCGGCAGCATATACCACTCAGTGTCTGTGCAGTAGCTGGTTTTGTGACATAACAAAAACACAAAGAGCTGCAACATATAGCCCTCCGTCTCTTTGCAGTAACTGGTTGTGTGATGTCACAAAAAAAACAAAGAGCTGCAAAACATACCACTCAGTCTCCTTGCAATAATTGTTTTTGTCACAAAAAGCAAAGCTCAACTCACATATCTTGCGTAGTTTCGGCCCTGCCCATTCACGTTTGCCCTGTTAGAAGTGAATTTCTTTTTTAATGCTGTAGCAATACAGTGCACTGAGTCAGCCCTGAGGCCATTTATATAAACCAGCCTTAAAGGCACATTAACAAACCCAACCTGATTACATCTAACAGATAAAGTGAGACTGCGAATGGTCATTTAAAAATGAACGAAGTCTATTTTGGGCTCACAAAACCTTGCAAAACCATGCATACATTATACATGCAAATAAAATTCAGAGCATAGGCAGAGATGGAAGATTAAGCTTAATTCGAACTAAAGGGGGATTTAGTCATTAGGCACTACTGCACAAGAGGGCACTTTCGGTTTACACAGAAGGGTCATTCCCATCTTGGTTAGGTTCTCTTCTTATGTCCCTTAAGAGCTTGTAGTGCCATAGAAGAGACACTTTTGGTTCCCTAAAGAACTTTTATTGAAATTTTACAGAATGTTCTTAAGGGAACCAAAACTAGTGTGGGATGGCTCCAAAAGGCTCAGCTGACTTTTATTGTTAGCATTATTATTTTTTTTAATCGTGTGGTTGTTGCGAAATACGGGTTGATCTGGGGATTTAAAACTAATACATGGGAGTTTACTCACACATTTTTGTTTTAATTGCTCTCTCTGTGACACAGCCCACATGTGCACAGACACAAAGACACAAAGACACACTCCTTTTATCTTCTGGCACCTGCAGCGGGGTCTCTAGCAAGTGGCGTGATCAAAAACAATCAAATAATTTGTGGTCTAGATGTTGTTCAAAGCTTCAATACAGTGATTGCCTGTTGCTACTGTGAAGCATGCAAATCAGAGCTCGCAAGTCTGTACTTGGCTGGTTGGTGGAGGGGGAGAAAAAGTACAAAACCTACAAAACAAGAACAACTGCCTGTATTGAGAACTCTTCACCTCTCGCCTTCATGTGCTTGGAGTTGGATCTGCCGTGTTCGGCTGAAGGCAGCCTGTGAAAATGTGCTCTTTTTCTCAAGCAGGGCGAAACAAAAGAATTCTTACTAGCTTCCCCCCGAACACAGGCCTTCTTTTGGTGTGTACTGAAGTGGCAACTACCATTCAGGATTGCTGCCATGTTGGTACTATATAGCATGTTTCAAGGCGAGAACACCGAACAGGGTGATGCACTGAATGGGGAAGAGTCTGATGGGTGCATTACATTTTCACTCCTAAGACATAGTTTTATCATCATATCACGTATGTTCATCACATAACATTCAAACTGTTTCTGCCACACAATGGCCGCAAAAAACATTAGACAACAAAGTTAACAGATTTCAAAAGGTGGACTGAGTTAAGTTTAAATAAAATACATTTCTATCCAAAAAAGACAACACATTTCTGCACATTTCAATACAGATCATATTTATTTGGTGACTTTTGTGACCTGTGCAGGAGTTCCTACTTTTCGTAATGATGATAATAATAATAATAATAATAATAATAATAATAATAATAATAATAATAATAATAATAATAGTAGAGTATTGACTTAACTACATTCAGTGCATCACTTTTTTTCTCAGGTAAAGTAGAACCTCCTCTTTTTCTTTGTCGCAACGAGTTGTTGGTCAGTTATCGTTTTCATCTCGTTGGCTTTGGTCTGCGGCTGCTGGGCGAGAGCTGGGCGGTTCAGAATAAGAGAGTTACAGTTCAAACTGCCACTGTGGTGAGCCTGCCACTCCCCTAAAACACACACAGGCTCGCACAAACACATGTACTCACACCCGCTCACACAAACACACACACACACACACCCATGTGTGCATGAATCGATGAAATATCGACAGAAACAGCGCTTCTCTGAAGGTTATTAAAGTGCAAAGGAGGAGCTCACAGTGGAGAACTGAATGCCAAAGAGCCCCAAAGACAGAAACAAAAGAGAGAGAGAGAGAAAGAGAAAGAGGTAGAGAGAGAGAGAAAGAGAGAGAGCGCCCTTCAACAACATACAAACATTCTAACAGTACCCAGCTCAAACCAACCCCCCCCAAACCAATTGGAATTTCTAATTTCTAAGCAAATTACATTCTAAAGGGCAAAAGATTCCAGAACCATTTCCATTCAGCATTCACACGCCACCAACCCTAAGCAACACTAAAGGAATGGCATTCTAATCACCTGCAATACACTGATTTGTAAACTCTTACAACATTCAGGTCACATGATAGAGGCTATTCAGCTTTTTACAGGTTTGAATCTGCATTAGGTCAAAGGCAATTTCTGTTAGAATTTGTGTTACAAATACTTTTCATTATACCTGTCGTTTTCATTGTTTTACTTCATTTGAAAATGCCAGCTGCCCTTGGGCCCCAGAGTCATTACCTAAGGCTGGGCGTGCCCCCCCATCTGTAAAACTTATTAATCCCCCCATCCTTACACTCCCAGTGCTGTTTCCACTGCTTTGCAATAAATAGTGTTGCCAACTATTCAATGAAAGACAGAATTGTTCCGCATTTGAAGGATGAAAGACGTGTTTTGTTTTGAACTGACACAGAATGCACTTTGGTCCCAATTTTTCCAAAACCATGACCGAAATATAACAGATTAGACTTCTAATGAAGACTGCACGATTTGTATGAGGAAACACCCCACCACTCCAGACCCCACACCAGTGTGTCCCCCTCATATTCGTCATGCTTCTGATGCCCCTGCAGCTGCCATTCACATTGCATGAACATGTAATATACCCATAGAAATGGCCAAGAATTACTCAAGCTAAAATCTCCTCACACTGATGTACATTAGAAGTGTGAGGTCATTTTACTTTTCCTACAAAACTGCTCTTTCGGAGATACATTAATGGTTACTAGGATAACAATGTGCCTAATAGATTTAGACATACTTTACTTGTTCTGTGTGTGTGTGTGTGTGTGTGTGCGTGTGTTTGTGTGTGTGTTTGTGTGTGCGCACGCAAAGCACTGACAGACAGAGCCCTAACCCTTGGCATTTTTAACAGTTCGTTTCCCGCTCCGATGTCATGTTGTCACATTCGTTCAGAGTGTTTTTAGCTTCCTGAGCTTTTCTGACTGAGAGTGTGCCGCAGGAGTTATGACTCACTGCTCCGCACAGCGATGCTCCAGCTGACCCTTGGCTACGTTCAACACACCAAAGCGTGTCAGAAAGCTTATACAAAAACTACACAATGTATGCAGAGTCCAAAAGCGTAAGTGCTCTTTGCTACTTAGCCGTGCACTTTTGGAAACTTTTGGCCCTCATTCAAAAAGACCTAATGGGGCTGTGTTGCTCAGAGATTGACTCCAAAGTGTTATAGATTCAGTGTAGTTTATGTCATGTCTGTTGCATTGTTATTGGAGGCACTAGGTTGTTTTTAGCTTCAGGAACCACTATCACATGTGGTATGCTTTGGCATCCCACAGACAACAGCACATTAAACCAAGGGTGGAAGTGGTGGGTTTTCTTTGGCTTCTTGCTAAGTGCTGCAAATGGCAGAGTAACAAACATTATATTAGAAATGCATCTCAACATGTTATTACAACAAAAAACAACAAAAAACAAAAAACTATATATAATGTGTGTGTGTGTGTGTATGTATGTATGTATGTATGTATGTATATATATGCGGGAGAGAAAGAGATTGTAGCATGTTTTGATTTGAAATATATTATAGTATAGAATATCAGAATCAGAAAATTTTTATACTATTTTATACTATTTTTCTTAAGTAAAGTTTATTAAGTAAAGGCCTGGCTCCTTAAATGAACCTGTCCTTATTGGAAATGCAGGCAGGAGAGGTGGCATCGAGATCTTTCTGATAGATAAAACACTCGCGACCGGGTTTGTGGCGAGACTTTGAAGTACCTGCAATCTCATCAACCATCGAATCCGCTTAATTACCAAGGCAGAAATTAAGCAGGGAAAAAAGAGGGGGATACACAGAAAGAGCGAGAGAGAGAGAGATAGGCAGAGGCCAAAAGTTTCTCGTGCAAAAACCTTTCAACTAAAACTCTGCGTCCTAGCTGTCCAGCCATTCTGCACATAAAGTGTCCATATTCTCCACCAATCATAGCAGAGCACAGTCTTACCATCTGTTCTTTTTCAAGTAGTGATGGATCCCCCGTGGGCGAGTTGAAGATTAACGATTTTTAGAAGGGAACTTTATCTCGGTGTCAAATTGTGGACCCCCTACCCCAAATTTTTGACTGGCAGTCGGCCGTGTTACTCTTCCACTCCCCTTGGCACTGGCCTGGTATAAATCTGCCCATGTATTAAGATGTATTGTTGATGTTGTGTTCAGGGCTTAGGAGTGAGCCCATGCATCATGCTTTCCCGGCACCAATACCACTGAGGTTTGTGGCGTTCTCTCCTCTCTCTGCTTCCCCCCCTTTCTTTTTCTCTCATTCTCAATCCTCCCTTTCTCTTTGTCTCTTAAAAACATAGAAAAACATTTTGATGAAAAAAATTTTGCACCCAGAGAGATGCTAAAGCTGCTTCTCCCTTGGGGAGATTGCAGGGAAATATCTGGAGTGTGTGGGAAGAAGCAGAATACAGGGTAGTGTTTGTGTGTGTGTGTCACATAATGGCATCTGGGTCAGGCCCCCTTTAGATAACCCAGCATGCTCCTGCCCTTACCTCTCCGTCTGACCTCTTTGACCTTATCAACAGATAATCATGGCTGGCTGGAAATCACCAGATTCATCTGCCAAACAAATTTAAAAGAGATTCTCAGCATTATTTCCTTTAGAGGAATTTAAATACGTGGAATGCGTTCATATGTTTTGGTTCCATTTAATATGAAAAGGTAACGGCTGTAGTGGATGTATTTAAATGTCTTGGGCTTTGTTAGTTTGGGTGCTATTGTGTTTTATGTAAATCACAAGACCAAATCTATACGATTTCATCTGAAAAGAACAAGGACAAAGTACACAAAGCACATTAGCCATTCACTCACACATCGGATGCAAACAGAAAGAAAAGGAATAGAAGAAATAATAAAAAAAACAAAACAATATCCTTGATATCCCTCTGACAGAAGAAAGTTTTTTTTTTTTTTGCGCGTGAAAGTCTGAAAGTCTGACATGCTGAAATTGCACGTCAGTGCGAGAGAGTGCGAGGTCACGGGAACAGAATGAATTGTAGTGGCAGCTAGACAAATAAAACAAACACCTGACAGTTTGGGGAATTATTTTTGGCGCCGCTTTTCATCTGACGCCTGTAGTGAGGTGAATATGCATTGGCACATAATTATTGAAATGTCATGTAAAATATGCCTGGGGCCTGACAAATTTCATTCGAGTCTTTCCAACTACCACGTCTCCTACTGTGCTCCTAATTCTGGTCTTTTCCGTCTACGGATGACAGCGGTAGAGGCTTCGTGCCTGAAAGGAGGGAAATCCGCACACCTACAGGCAGCTATGCTGACAAGACTGACACGACTTGACCCTTCAGGTGTCAGAATACCACTGAAAAGGACCTATACGTTTTCTCTTGACTCGTTTAACCTCCCACATACCAAGAGCCACAAAGGGAAAAATTTAGCAAACAAAAGCACTGAAAAAGGTCCTTCAGGACAAAGGGTCGAGATCTAAAGGGGGGATGAAAGCAGCCAGGAAAGACTGAAGGTTGTTTGTAAAGAGAAGCCAGCAAAACATTGGTGAGCTCTCAAACAATTGGTGCAAGGTAACATGAGTCTGACCAAAGAGACAAAAAACACAAACAAAAATCTCTGAAGAATAGCATTTCTAGCCGGTGCCGGAAAACGGGATTAGCTACTGATAAAAGCCCAAAGGAATACACCTAGTTGTGTGTGTGTGTGTGTTTGTGTGTGTGTGTGTGTGTGAGAAAGAGAGAGTTTTGGGCACTCTGCTTGACTAGCCTGAAAGAAAAAATGAGTAAGACAAAGGAATTCATGCAGAGAAGGAGCTTAACAATGCCCCCGACTCTGTTGACCACTCTGTTGGATTAAGGTGTGATAAAAAAAAAGCCCTTCAGCCCAAATTCTGCAGTAATTTACTAATGCGCACTTCACCACTCAGCCATGCTCTCAACCTCTAATTCTTCTCTCTTTATTGCTTCATCTCTGGGCAAACACATCATTTCTCAGACCAGATCTCAGGAGATTTGTTTAGGAGCGGGTGGGGCTGTGTATATCTGTGTGTGTGTGTGTGTGTGTGTGTGTTTGGGCAGGGGGGTGTTATGGTAGATGACAAAAGCCTCCCGCACTGCTCAACTGTCATCATGTTTAGATGAAGTGACAAACCAGACCACGGCTTAATCCCGAGAATGGGCCTTCAAATCCACACACAATGCCCACTTCCCACCCCGGGGACACATACACATACCAACACACACACACGCCCACACACGCGCTCGCATACACACACACGGGTGTGCGTACGCACGACAAATGCGCAAACATAAACAAAGACGAACTGGAATTGAGTTCCACATCAGGCAGGGGCTCAACTCAAAGAGAGGGTGGGATTGAATTTATCAGCATAACAACCAACAGTACCCTTCAGAACACATCATCGCCCTGTCAGCTTTCCAACCCAAAACGCTCTGGTTTATCTCTCTTTTCGTATTGAATAGAATGAAAAGAAGAGTTGGTAGATGAAAATCAGCTGTCCTTGTATGCTAACTGACATCATTGTCTTGCTTGGAGTTTGATTTTATCATTTTTTTTAAAGTGTTTTTGATTTTTTTAATCTCTCTTTCCTTTGCTTAAAAGGAGGATGACTGAGTTGATCATTGAATATTCATAACACCTGCTTGGACACTCAGCACAGTAGTACTAGGTCCTTATGTAAGGGAGGAAATCAGCGGCTTGAGTGAGCAGGATGCTGGTCTAAAGGAATGCCACACGAGGACCACCATCATTGTTGATTTATTCAACACAGTTAGCATCAGTAATGCTGACTAAACATAGGCACTGGGGCAGCTGGAGGTCTGGTGGTTAGGGAACTGCCCCTGTGAACAGAAGGACATAGATTTGTATCCCAGGACTGCTAGTGACACCACTGAAGTACACTTGAGCAAGGTACTCCCACACACTCCTCCCTGGACGCTTCTTTGCTGGCTACTCACTGCTTCCCTCGGTGAAGGGGTTAAATACAGAGAAAGAATTTCACATTGTTCACACTGTGTGCTGTGCTGTGGTTTGTTATTGCGTTAATGCCTCTTTACATTCTTCACATAGGGAAATACAGCCAACAGTGCCACCAGCGCACAGACCCGACTGTTAATATAGTTGAAAGCTGCAGAACCGCATACAAGACTATGAATATTTAGTGTGGGTTTGTTAAAATTAGGCTTTTGTCTTTACTGGCATTATTTAAAATGACAATTCTGTCATATGTGAGAACACAGCACAGTGTGAACAGCAAAAAAAATCTTCCTCTGAATTTGAATTCACCATGTGAAGCAGTGGGCAGCCAGGAACGCAGCACACGAGGAATAGTGTGTGGGGATGGCATCAGTATGTGGATACCCCAGTGGTGCCACTTGGGATTCGAATCCAAAGGCTAAAATCTAAACCACCAGGCCACCACCTTCCTCAGAGTTACTATGCTCACATATTTCAGTTGAGGAAGTGTCCCAGACAAGTCACTGGGCAAACATTTTCCTCTAATTAAAACCATTTTTTGCGTTACTCAACTGAGTGCTTTCGCAGCCCACCGGGGTCTGAGCTCAAGACTGAAAAAACTAGAGCTGTCGCTTGTCATCAGCAGTGAATGAGCCTTTGTACTGCAGGCTTTCGGAGCAGGTATGGGATGTGGGAACGTCACAGACAGAGCGTCTGGGTCAGAGGTGGTCTGTGACAGCAGTCCCCAAGTGCTCCGCGAGCTCTACCGCAGAAGGTGAGGCAGAGGAGAAACGGAGTTTTGGAAGGGGCTGCAAAAATGGAAGAGTGATATGACTGATGAGAGAGTCTTCTCCCCTCATGTTGTGAAAAGGATGGCATGCCAGTGAGGCATAAATCATTTTAATCCCTGTGCGCGCACACACACACACACACACACATACTTACACGCACACACACATGTACCCACACCTCTTGTCCTCTCTCCTCTTCACCTTGTTACTTAAGAGACTTCCAAATCACCTCTAAATCTGCCTTTTATTCGGGGAAAAAAAAAATGGTGCCATTTTAATACCGGGACCTCTTTGGTATTAATCAAAACGTCCCAGGATAATCTGCCCCGACCAGATGTTTTGAGTTGAGAAATTACATTTTCCATTTTTTTTCCCCCCAGTATTATTATTATTATTATTATTATTATTGTTATTTTATCTTCCTTCTGTCTATTGTTCACTCATTTTTTTCTTTGTTGATTTTTCATTCGGTTCTTATGTGAATTAAGCAAGGATTAAAGCTGCTGATCCTGCTCTAGGATTGGTCAACCTTATCCTGGGTGCTTCTTGTAATCTATGGCCCTCCGTATACAGACACATGAGTTAATCCACCCTACTTTTTTTTTTGGGTGGAGGCAGAACTGTATAGTTGTGTCAGATACTTAAAGGCAGACGAAAATAAAATGCTTTAAATCTGGCTGGCTTCAAGCCGTGAGCTTGTATTGAGACTTTTTTGGGAGGATTTGAAGCAAGTGTTTGTCTTTGTGCTTGAGCGTGTGCGGGGAGGGGGGGCGTGTGTGTTTAAAGATGTAGAATACTGTTTCTTTGAGTTTGCTGCCTGGCCCTAAGGCGGAAGGGTTTGTCGGCAGAAAGTGATGAGGAAGAGAAAAGGTGCGCGGCGTGTGGCTTTTTAAGTCGGCTGTTGACTCCACGCGTGCTATTCTCTTTGTAGGTCCGTGGGGGAGGAAATTTCTGAATGTGTATGAATCTACAGCCACAGGACTGAACAGGGCTGTGACTAGCAATCATTTTTATTTGAAACATTCTATCTCCTCTTATTTTCTTCTCTTCTTTTGATTCATGGAACCATTACGGTATGGGACTTGTTCTTTTATGGTGCACAGTAGAACACTACATGGCTACTTGTATCGCAGTATGTCAGAATGACCATAACTATCATGTGGACATTATAGAGCATAAGCTTGTAGAGTTTGTTTTATGTGATGATGTACCTTGTTCACTTGGTTTGGTTTTATATTGGATTGGCTAAAACGCACCAGATTACACAAATTAGGACTGTTACGTTAGTGAGGATAGAAACACTGTTGTGCGTTGTTTTCAAAGGCGAGGAGTTTAGAGTCTCTCCTGCGATCCTTAACTTTTATACAGCTGTCTTAAAGAGCATTTTGACCGTGAGCATCACTTCGTGGTTTGGGAACTGCTCTGTCTAAGACTGCAATGCCCCTGTTAAAGCAGCTCTGAACCTGTGAACATCTACACCAGATGCTGTAAGACAAGAGCTACTGTTCCACCTACTAAAGTCAGGCAGTCAGTTCCAGACAAGCTTTTACCCTCAAGTCATACAGCTCCTCAACCACAACCTGCCTCACTTTCACAAGCTCCTCATACCACAATGCAGTATGCATAATGCATTTTTACCGTTATGATAAGCACATGATCATTTGCTATTTACAAATTGCACATTTCCACACTGCTTGTAGATATTGTAAATAATTATTAATACATGGCTTTAGTTTACAGTCCCTATATGCTGCCATATATGTATATATTTATGTATGTATGTATACTTTACTGTATGTCAAAATCTAGAATATACATATATGACGCTAGCTAATTTGTAGTACACTTAACACTTAAGTGCATCACAATCAAATAAGCCTTTCATAAATCCTGTGTTTTATGATGGGGCAGGTTTATGTTGAGAACTTTCTTGTGTTTATTTCTTGGCTGCCATTAGCAGCAGCTCTTGATATAAAAATGACACGAGTGGCTAATTGTTCCATTTAGCAAATCTTGCAGATAATCCACTGCTGATGCTAGAAGGAGAGAGGAAAGCACATGCCGATGTTGACTTTCCTCTTTTAGTTTGGACATCGTGAAACATGCGAGCGTCTGAGCCAGGGATCGTTTGGAAGTAAACCGCGACCCACGATTTTTTGGCAAAAATGCTCACAGAGTGCTTTTCTTTTGAAGTAAACAATGGCTGTCTTTCTTGTAGCACTCCTGCTGCCCATAAATATGTTTTCTTTGGTTGCTTGTCATGTTTTTATACAGTAAGTCTTTTAGATTGTGAAAACATGTCATAATGAAAACTGACTGAAAAAAGAGACCAAATTTAACTGAAATCAACTCAGTAACACCTTATTTCTATAATGATCACATTGTTTATAATCTAACATTCAGCTACAGGACTCAAACTTATTAAATTCAACTCAAAAACTAAGGCTAGTCCCAAGGTTAACCTAAACTCTCACACCAAGTCAAACAAACATGGACTTCGTAACACAAGTGAATTTTAAGGATGCTTTTCCTTCTCCTAAGAAGTAGATGTGACATTCTGTTATAAAAGATGATAATCTGCTAGGAGAGTCAATTTATTTTGCACTTTCAAACTGGAAGGTGAATGAAATATTGAATGGCTGCCACAAGCAGAGGGAAGTCTCTGGACCCTCGTGTCCTGGTACACAATGTGCCATGATGTCCTGCTTTATCCATCAGTATGACTGTAGAGAACATGCATCACTCTCCACTCTCTCGTCCTCCTTACTTTAGAAGCCTCACAGTTCCCTGAAATGCTCACTAATTCTGCCTCAGCCTCACAGATGGGACAAAACTCCTTCAGCCGAGGAGAAAAACTCAGATCAGGTGTCAGTATGTCTGACTGTTAGAAACTCACTGCTTGTCGCTGGGGTCCTCTTGGAAGACACCTGGGTCTGTCCGAGTGGAAAGAAGCACCACTAACTTCTTGTCTTTACGGGTTTCACTCTCTTTTTAACCATCTCTCTCTTTCTCTCCCTCTCTCTCTGTCTCTTGTCCTTTAGAAAAAAAAAACACCAACTGTCACAACTGAGTTACAATAAGCATCTGAGCCAAAACACTGCTCTCTCCATCTAAAAGTACACAAGCTTTTTTTCTCATTTTCTGTCTTTGCTTCAGCTGGGAGACTTGATTCCTCCACCCTGGCCCTTCTCTCGCCTTGTACCTCAGCTGGTCTCATCGCGTTTGTAATCATCTGTTTATGCCACCGTCTTAATAACATTCCTCCCCTAATCGGCTTGCCTACCGGCCCTGAATAACTAGCCTTCTCCCCGCCTGCCGTCGCTTAATTGCGGATCTTCGGGACTCACCGCCTTGAGGATCCAGACGTGTCAAAAGCAGCAAAACGGGCATTTTCTTCGCATCCAATTAACGAAGTCTCATTTATCAAGGCAAGACGTCACAGAAGTCCCATAACCACACAGGCTAATAATAGAATCGTAACGGTGCGCTCGGGCTAAGGAGGGACTCTGCTGAGCGTTCGTTAGCTGGGGCAGCTCTGACAGATGCTGAGAGGCAGAGGGACAGGACGGTCAGGGGGGAAGGGGCTACAATTCGGAGGGACTTACTAGGGCTGTGACTCAGAAGTACATAGTGCGCTGGCTATTTTTAGAAAGGCAATTTGTTCACATTAAGAAATACAAGCGGATGTATTGTAGTGTGGAGGCAAAATCATGGTCAGACACTTTCCCTTTGTATGTTCTGTCACTATATATGCAGAATCAGTTCTGTCACTATATATGGGGCAACTGGTGGCCTGCTGGTTAGGGATCTGCACATTTGGTCAGATGGTTATGGGTTCGAATTCCAGGACTGCCAGTGGCACCACTGAGGTACGCTTGTGCATGTACTGTCCCCACACACTGCTCCCCAGGGGCTGTGTCTCTGGCTGCCCACTGCTTCACTTGAAGTGATTTAATACAGTAAACTCAAGCAATTACTTCCAGAATCAATATAGTAAATAAAATGAAAATAAAAGATGTATCCCCCGGTCAGAACGGTAACACATCAGAACCAAGAACCAGAACAATTATTTCATGCCACAGCAGAAAGGAATGTTCTATTTTACTAACAATTTAATGCATGAAAGCCTCGCTATGTAGCTGGTGAGTTGTGTAAGGTATGCTAAATAAGGTAGAAGCTCTGCAGTGCAGCAGTCCTCTGAGAATGAAATTTGACACCTGCGCCTTAGTGCATAGCGCACAGGACCCGAATTTGCCTCTGGTTGCATGCAGGCGGAGGATGTGGTTGTGTATTTCCTGTGGGCTAGCATGCGGTTTCCTATGTGTATCAATGACAAGGGCTCAAGTGAACGTGAGGTGTGTGTTATTGGACTGGGCTAGTGTGGCGCATGATAGATCTCCATCCCATCCGCTCTGTCTATTTCATTTTCTCGGTTTGTGTCTTTGAAAGCTCCCCATCTCTGGCCAGCAGGTGTAAAGAGAAAGGACCTTATTTAACACACACCAGCAATTTGTTGCTTTGTTGTACGTCCTACATCGGCCCGCATATGACAATTTGTGGTTTATACACAGCAGGTGTGTGGTTGTCGGCGTGTACTTGTTTGTGTGGCTGTGTGTGTCTGTCCGTGTGTATATGTGTGCAATCTTAAAGCCTAATATTGCTTGTGGAGCTCCTAGCCCTGCGCCCAAAGTGATGAGGGTGGTCTGTGTGTATCAGGGGAAATATACTGTAGTGCTCCAAGCACATGCTGCCGTCCTTGGTTTCAAACTGGCCGATATTTACTGTCTCTTCTCTCGGCGTGTCTGTTCTCTCTCTCTCGCGCTCTCTCTCTCTCTCTCTTTCTCTCTCTTTCTCTCTCTTTCTCTCTCTCTCTCTCGCT
>JBBKCR010000012.1:8677593-8690760 GCA_037577295.1 Ladigesia roloffi | reverse complement strand
GTGGCACAATAAAAAAAAAGCGAGAGATGGAGGAAAGAACACGGCCTGAGTGACATGGAATACAAAGGAAATTGAATGCATTAGGGTATTCAGATTTGGCTTTTCTCTCTCTCTCTCTCTCTCTCTCTCTCTTTCTCTCTCACTCTCTCTCTCTCCTCACTCCCCCTTAAAACACCCTCTGACTAACCCCCACACCCCCACCCCCACCTTGTGCTCGTGCAGGGGGAACTACAAGCTAACTGTTGCGTGATAAGGTATTATCTAATGGAGGGGTGAGGCACTAGGCGGCTGCCACAAAATGGAGTCAATCAACTGAATAGGGATAGTAATGCAGGCTTCAGTGGCATGTGGCAGACTCGGGGAAAGAAGAGAGTGCGAGAGAGAGAGAGAGAGAGAGTGAGAGAGATAGTTGGAAAAGGGGCAGCGAAGGAGAGAAAGAGTGAGGGAATAGAAACCGGAGCGGAAAAAGAAAGAGGGGAAGAATTGGGATATCAGAAAGGAGTGTGTGAGGAGAGATGAAACGAGGACCACTTGCCAAGCATTTTAAACACGTCCGTTAACGGCCCACACACACATACACACTCTCTGAAGCGCAGCCCTATTACCGTAGGCAAAGCCCAAGCCAGAGACAGCATTCTAATTCAGCAGGCATAACAGGACCTGATAAATAAATAATCAGACAAAACTGTCTGCATTATTACGCCCGAGAAAGTTTTTCCTTTTTCTTTTTTTTTTTTTTTTGTGGTCCCAGCACCACTGTCCATCCATGTGGTGCTGTGTTCCAAAAATAAATTAATAAAGTAAAAAGTTACAAAGCCTATTATTCTTTTGAAACAAAGAAAAAAAAAAACAGAAAAAAATGAAAGAAACACAATCTGTGACTGACACCTTTGTGAAACGGGCCTCGCGTTCACTTTAGAAGAATGAAGAATAATTTAATAAAGAAAGTAAAAGAATTCAAGCGCCTGAGTGGACGCCCGCTGCGGGGTCCTTCTGTCAGTGTGAAATATTGCTGATTCGGGCACACATGCAGTGGGGAGGAGGGAATAATGATTCCATCTTGGTGGGGGTTCCACAGTCATCTGTCTCCTCAGTGGAGAAAGTAGAGACACGGTGCAAGAATGTGAGTGTAAGTTGCGACTCGCTCACTCTACTTTCGTCTCTCTCCGTGAGTGCTGGGATATTTTTACAGATAACTCCAGACTCCGGAAGCGAAGGCTGGCGGTCTCAGCCGAGGCATGTCTAGTGTGAGGTAAAATATAGAACAACAAAACCTGCCGTTGGGTCCAGAGGAGTTACAGAACCTCCCTAGACAGGCTTTGCACTCCATCCAGAATGAAACTTTGTCCATAAGTACCATGTTTTTCGGCCTATAAGACGCTCCGGAATATAAGACGCACCCAATTTTCAAGGAGGAAAATCTAGAAAAAGGCTGTCCCAAAACTTTTGTCCACTGTAGATACATAACATCTTGTCTCGTTTTAGTCAATGAAAATGAATAGACACTTTAGCACAGTTTTTATATTGTAAAACGCATTTAGTCTCGCTCTTATTCGTCAACAAAAATACATTATAGATTTTGTCTCGTTATCGTCACATGACCAGCATTAACGTCGCGTCGCGTCTCATCTCGTTTTTGTCACGAGGGTCAGAGGCATCTCCACAGCAACAGTACATGCCAAAAGTCCAGCCTGCAGCACACACAGCATAAAAAGAGGACTGCGAGCAGCACCTCACAAAGTTAGGTGCAGTTTTAATGCAGGAAAAATATATATTCGTCGTATAAGACGTAACTTTCCACCCCTGTATTGGGGAAGAAAAAGTGCGTCTTATATATATACATATTCACACACATTTTACCCTGTGTTTATGTATTTATTAGCTGCTATATCAGAGGCTGGACAAGCATTCAGGATTTCTTCATCATCTTGATGAATATTCCTTATAACTGTCTGATGCATTTGTGATTTTTTTTTAAAAAAGCATCATGAATTCTTTCAAAATTGACGAAGACAGTGCTGTACCACTACACATAACACAATGTGGGATAATATATTAAGCACTAGTTTTTCCCCTTTCAAGGAAAAACCATCGGTTTGCTGTTTGTGCCTCTGAACAAGCACTTCCACATTATAGGCCATGTAGAGTGTTCACACCAGGATGTTGTGTTAATGGAACACTGTGTGTTATATCCTGCCGAGAACATGTTCACCGAAAACACACTTATAAAAGAAGGAGAAAGTGTTTTAGCACCTACACATTGGCATCCAGTGTGATAACATGGTGCCCAAAGTGAAGCATGTGGACGCTCTCTTCACAGACCAGGTTGTAATGATTTAATTGATTATTACAGGTAGCACCTAGGACAGGAAGGAATAGGCCTTTATAAGCTCCCGACGTCTTTGACCCATCTTCCTGCTTTTTACTCCAATGGGGGTCGATATGATAGCATGATGAATGTCACGTCTTGTGATAATATGCTGCCCCCCCACCCGTTATGAAAATCAATAATAACAATAACTCCGGCACTTTCATGATCTCACTGTACATCCGCTCCGCTCCGCTTGGCCTCGTTGAGCTTTTTTCTGTCAAAGTGTCATTACTTGAAGAGTGGCGGAGGGATGGAGGGCAGCTAAAAGAAAGGAGGAGAAGGGGCAGGGAAGAGAAAGAGAAATGCAATTTCCCTGCTTGACTCCCAGCTAGCCATAAAAGGAAATGGTTTACAGATGAAAGTAATTTCATTTGGTCCCCATGAAAAGGAGAATGGCGTGTGCCTCCCACAGACAGGAGGTGCACAACTGGGGTAGATGGACCACAAACACTTCCATGTCTTCTTTCTTTCTGTAGAGGTGAGGCGGTCCCTTATGCAGTGTGATGGAAGGGGACTGGTCCTCAGAACAGAGGGTAAAGCAGATCTTCACACACTCCTCCTACAAATGCATTCTTTCATTGAAGCAGGTTTGAGGTTGGATGAGTTTTATCAGAAATCCAAATTATTTTTCTCATGAGAAACTAACCCGACTAGAAGCGTCGAATTCACACCAGCGAATCCGCCATCAGGCTTATGTTGCTTGATTAAACTGCAAGAATGTTTCTGATCTTAAAAAAAAATTTATTATATGGAATGAATGACACATTCTAAACTTTAAGAAAAACGCTACAATTTCTCGTTATACTTTATGACAGAATTCCCAGCATTCTGTGGCCACCTAGCATGGGTGACTAGCGAATGATTTATTCGTTTAGAAACACCCTTCATGTCAAAACTCTCCTTTTTTTGGTGCATTTTTAGGTGAGAAATGATGCTAAATATTTTTTAGACGTGTCGTTAGACACCCCTTGTGGAGACTGTTAGTCCATCAATGGCCTAAAATTCCATATTTCTTGATGTGGATATAGCAGAAACTGGACAAATTATCGTTCTTTTCTTTTTTTTCCACCCTGTAGCCCTTGCTCAATTGAGAAAGCAACATTTGTTCCAATACGCTGTGTGTCAGGCACCCCTCTCTCTCCTGGGCGGCGGAGCTTGCTCACTCTGTGGCATAAACAGCTCATTTCCTGGGCGGAGTGGTTGCCGGGATATTTGTAGCCATTGATTGGGACCTGGGTGTAATACCCGTGGTGCATCTGTTTAAATTAGGAGCCGCTTGCAATGCTCAGTGAGGGAGCAGGCACTGCAGGAGGAGGTTTCAAGGGCAGCACAATATGTTTTCCATCTAATCAGCACAATATGGATCGGAACGAGAGAGGATTGAAAGAAAATCAACGCTTTTCCCCCCTTTCCTGTGTTAAAGAAACGAGGAACTGTATCGGCAATGCAAATGCGTATGTATGTATGTGTATGCGTGTGGGGTTCCACAGAAATCCAGAGCATGTGGCTAACATCCATTTTGTAGAAAAGCCAGTGATGTAAACCTTCTGATTACGGATTTTCTATAGTTTCTGGAATCTTTTGCTGAAAGCCAAGCAGCTTTTTAGGATCCACATTACTTCCCCACTCTTCTCACACAGAATAGGAAGGAGAAACAAAACACCAGATTTTCACTCAAATTAATCCATGTGTGAGTTAAACAGGCTGAATGTGTGGAAGGAGAGCGGCATGTGTGTATTTGTGTGAGTGTTTATGTGTGTATCTGTACCATAACTGCGAAAAAGCTAATGCTAAGAGTGAACAAGTGATGAGTAACATAACAGTGCCTGTAAACGTCTTCTACAGGTCAACCAAATGGCATTGCAAAAATACTAGCAGAAATATTCAATATTAACTCATGTAACACTATGATACACCCAATTATAACTTAAATGACAAATGTATGACTAATAAAATAAAACATAGACAACTACATAAAAATGGCTAATTCTTTAAAAGTCTGTGTAAGAAAAATATATATTTTCGCACTGATTTTAGTGAAAGAAATGTTATTTTATTTTAGGAACATTTAAGACCCCGCCCACTTTAATGTGTCATCGATCACGTTCGTCTCTAAACCATGACAACGGTGATTCAGAATGGCTGATGTGATTATGGCCGTGACCCATGCTGGGACTCTGGTCCATTACATGGACCATTGCCACCCCCCATGTAGATTGTTATTATTCTGGTCAGATTTAAGGACTAATCCCATTCTCAGCCAATTAAAGCACACTGAGCTGCATTTGAAAGCCAATTTACCATCAGACAGATCACTTGACCCCCACCCCCCTACCCCTACCCCACTCCCCCAAACATCCACCCACTCTGAGAGTGATGGCACAAGCTTTGGGCACGGAAGGGCTGATGTGTGTATGCATGCGCATGCAGGCCTCTGGGCAGGTGCATGTTTTTTGGTGTGGGTGGAGGCTTGTGTGAAAGCGGGAATCTCTATTAATATTTCATGTGAAGAGTCATTTGAGAATAGATGCTAAATAAATTTGTAAACTCGCACCAGCTTCATCTGATAATGCAATGCTACAAACGGAGTTTTCCCCACATCCCACTGCTGCTGCTATTACTTATAATGCGATCGCAGACAAAAAGCCAGCCTTAATTTTATTGATTGAAGGTTAAAAAAGAGCATGTTTCTGAAAGCTGCGTGAGCATGCATGTGCATGTGTGTGTATGTTTGTGTGTGTGTGTGGCAAGAGATGTTTGATGGACGGCCACAGTTCGGCCCTGGAGGGTGAGGCGACAAGGATTTATCCGTGTTGTGTCTGGCGCTGGTGTGTGAAGCGGGTGCTAATGTGGCATATTTATGGGGCGACTCTTTTCCATTAACCTCCGCAGGGGCAGCCACAGGCCTGACTGGGCCTGCATCCCTCAGTAAACACGGGGTCAGGAGGGGAGAGTTTACCACCACTCTCACTATTGCTCGCTTTTGCGAGTACTCAAGGTTATTCTGTTGAAGTTGGACTCCTGACTTTTACTCTTAAATATATACAATTTACCTAGGCATCATAAAATTCTTTTAAAAAATGTCAATTTATATATACCCATAGGCGTGTTTGTGTATATATACATTATACATATATACCCACTCTTTTTTTACCTATATATACCGTCGCTGTCTGGCAGAAACCTCGTTACTTCATTTTTGATCTTTGTTTTTTTGTTTTTTTTTCATAATTCGATACTATTGGTCAGTCTCCACGTGGCTCTGTAAATTAGGAATTATTAACCAATGAAATGTGTTGAAAATAGTTATACCAATTCATGTATTTAGAATGTACGTATTTTTTTATGTTAAATTAATCCAGTAAGTTATTATGGTGAATGTTCTTTTTTTTTTTTTAACAATATTTTGTTCATAAATCCACAAGAAACTTGACTTGATTAAAGCCCCACATGTCCGAAACGGGATTAGGGATTCATTTCCCTGGATTAGCATGTGTCTTTGCGCTAGCATCCCGTGAAAAACAATAAGTAAAAAGGGGCTTTTTTTAATCAATAGCTTGACAGCCATATCAACAAAAAATTGCCAAATATGTGTTGCAGTTTAACCTCTAGGATGTCCCTCAGCCATGTGTGGAGTAGTTACACCTATTCAAAATAAAAGCCCGAACTGTGCAATGTTTAAACAGAAAGGTTCCAACTTCACATAATGTGACATACTGTATCACTATCATATTTTTTGGAGGCATACCAAATGTTGGTAATTACTGTACCATCCATCATCTACCTTCATTTTTGGACTAGAAGCTGGACCTATTTCTCCCAGAAGGCATATTTTTTAATAGCAATATTACAGTATAGCTGCTGTAAATCTACAGCAGTGCCAGTATTGCCATAGAAGCAAACTCGCATCTGTTAATTGGAGATTGTCACCAAGAAGATTATTCATTGTGAGCGTGAATTTAAAGATGCATGAAAATCACAGGGTCTATGGCTGTTAGCGCTGCCTCTAATTTTAGCTCCGTGCTTTCTGCAAACCTGTGCGTGGCGATGCGAAAACCTCAGCAAACGTTTCTCCAATGCTGACAGAACATTTCTTGGGTGCTCTCTCTCTCCTTCTCTCTCTCTCTGACAAGTACCCACATGCACCTGCCACATCTGTGGCGCAAAGCCGTCAATAAATCTCTAGCTAATGTGTGCAGGAAATCTCTGGCTTTTCCAATATTAATAACGGCTAGGTGGGCTTTGCTGTTCACTGCTGCCTTTCCAGGCACCAAGAGTGGAAAAGACTTTCTCGACTAATGGTACAGTGCTCGGAGGCTAACAAGCTCAAGCAGAGCCTTTTCATCTTTGCGCTGCCAGTCCCCTTCACTGGAGCCCATTACTAGGTAAGCAGCGGACTGCGTGGCCATGGGCAAAAACTCCTACGTTTTGAATAGCCATGATTATACTTGATTAGGCGAATGTATGCAATTTCCGCTCCCCAAAAAACGAGTACGCTTCAAATGGCAGTACTTAGCTCCACCTTAATGGGATTTGATGTTGACATAATGTGGCAAAACACTCACAATAACGAAGCCCCAGTAACATTCAGCAGCTTAAATCCTGTATTTTGGTTTTGTTCATATGTCTCTTGTCTCCCTTGCAGTCCCGACACAGCCTTCAGAACGCTAGGTGTGGACTGCTTGCTGTTAGTAATCACTAGGCAGTATGAACCTTAGCCCATGGCTCATGATTTGAAGTGAGAGCAAATAATTGTGGCTCGCCCGAGCAAGATGGCTGCTTGCAAGTGGCCAATTACATCTGTCCATCTTACTGTGGGTGACCACTAAGCGGGACCACACACGGCTTGAAAAATGTGCTCTCTGTCCCCAGTATTTCATCTGCAGGGTGATACAGTCAGACAGAGACTGTATTTGCTATTAGAACAGAGGGGAGAAAGAAAGAAACCAACAACAACAACAACAACAACAACAAAAAACATCAGAATAAATTTCATTTGAACTCTTTCTATTCAGCCTGCAAAGAAATGAAATCCCTTTCTGGGTCACGCTTTTCTCTCTCACACCCTCTTTCTCTCTCCTTCGCTCTCTCTCACACACACAAACACACACACACAGGCACTCACACATGGGTACAGACACGCTTGCTCTCGTTCTTTTCTCATATTTCTTATCTAGTCAGCAGTTGCAATGTTGAGAATGCTTTCTATTTCTACACCTCCTCCAAAAAAAATTGTTATAATGAGCCAGCGCGTGCATCTCCTCCCTATTAATATTTGATAGACCCTCAAAGATCACATACATTGCATGAGTGTGTTTGTGTGAGATAACATTTGGGATCACACAAAAATATGTATGTGCCTCTCATAACACAAACACACATTCAAAAACGCACACACACACACACACACACACACATTTTTCCCTAAGCTCTGAGATCACGTCAAACACCAGATCAGTTGGACTCACTCCAGCCACTGTCATTCCACTCCACGGAGACAGCCGCATGATTCATCGGTGGCAAGCTGCGGAGTCACTTTTCATCATCCCTTTAATAATGCTAATGCAGCTGCATCGCGCGCCCCTTTAACGCACGCGTCCCACAATACCAGCTCCTCGTGCTGCACAATGGATTAGCCTGAGACCCCCGAGGGATGGGAATACATTTAGTGAGAAACTGCATCCACCATCTACAACCCTCCCCTCCCCAACCCCCCTTTCCCCATGTGCAGGCGAGATGAAATGAAGATGCTGAAGTGGTGAAATGAAATTAAGTGGTAATTTAGAGGAGATGTTAAAGAAAGTATTGTGATGTATTAATTCTCTTTTTTTTTTTTTTTTGGTTCCCAAAGCATCTTTGTCTTCACACTAAGGTTATTAGCATTCCTGTGAGCCTCGTCTGCTTGTTAGTCTCCCCTCATTGCTAATGCGGTGCTGGCATTAAGTTAAAACGTCTCTCTCTGGTTATTGGGTTTTAGGGTCTTCTGTGTGGAAGATTGTGCCCACTGCAGCAGTGATGTCCTTCTAGCCCATTAAAAGCCTCGTTCACGTTATTCTACACCGATCCTGCAGCTTGTAAAGGAGATGGAGGTGTACGCATGATTATGCCATGCTGCAAGGGAAAGGAGTGTAAGAAGCACAAGCTAATATTCCAACAGTCGCATGAACAGAAGGTTTCGAGAAAGAGGGTTGTTTCTTGTGTTTGTTTGTTTGAGCTTTTTTTGAATGCAGTCTATTGGCAGAACTAGGCTCGCTCTAGCCAGCAGCATGGGTCATGTTTAGACACTAGCTTGGACTTTAGCTTCTGGTCAAGCGTGAGGGAGTTTAGCGTGTTTTGAAGGGGTGACCAAGATAGGCCTGTCCCAAATCCACACTCTGTCATGGCCTGGAGGGTTTATACACTAGCAGCTCGGCCGGGGTTGTAAATGTCAGTGAGTGCGGTGGACCAGGAGACAAAGCTAGCCATGTATGAACGCCACACGCGGCACAATGCCCTCTTGTGCCAGCAGCTAGCCAAGTTGTAGCACACGTATACTTCACTACTTAACTAATAGTTCTGGCTGGCAGAACACGCCTGCAAGAGCACAAGGAAAAACAGAGACATTGAGTAAAATCAGGCCATAGCATTTGAACTGGAAGGAGAACATTCAGCCCTGAGGAAATTAGCATACAAGCTACTGTAGCTGAAAACAACCCATATATATATATCTCCTCGGCATATCCATTCTCTGCCTGTGTTCTTCCATTTCCCCTGTGGACCCTGCCAAGTATGCAGTATTACACAGGTACAAGTCTTATTAAGTTCCTTTCACACATTACTACCCAGCCTGTCGCTCTTTCAGGGGTACTCATTCACTATGCCAGGAATAGGGGGTATAGATCCTATTATATTTTCAAAAGGTGCTTCTACTGTATTGAAATTCATCGCTTGATATAATGCGCCACTTTGTGCGAGTCACCATCCTGATGCTATTACGTTCTGTGTCTTTTAGCTTAAAAGACAGGCCTTGTGATTGATGGCAATGCCAAAGATATGGAAACATAATAGCTACATTTCTGATTCTTAGAGTGTCTTTCAATCTCAGGTTGCCCAAGTTTTTGTGCTGCAGAATAAAAAAGAAAGAAAGGAAGGTAGAAAAACAGAAAAAAACAGAGTCTAATGAAAAGCTTTTAATGACTTCCTCTGTTGCGATTTTTTTTTTCAATTAGACAAGAGAAACTGTCACAGTAAATAACCGGAACTTTTTTCAGAGGCTGGGCTTCAGGAGCCATTCAAATAGCCATTTTATTTCCTCAACAGACTCAGTACTAGGCTCTACACTCTTAAAAATAAAGGAGCCAAAAAAAAAGAGTTCTCTGGGACCTTTGGTTCCTTTCATCCTGTGAAACCACTCACTTGAAGGTTCTTTAGAAAACCAAAAGTGGATCATTTTGGCCAGTCTTTAGCTCTAACCATTTTAGTGTTTCCCCCATTTCCCATCACAACCCAGCTGATTCTCCAGTCCTTTCTGAGGTAAAATTAGTGTGTTAGGACAGGAAAAACACTAAAATATGGGCCAGTGTGGGGAACCTGTATTCTGATGCACTGCACCTTAAATGTTAAAAGTGTACATTTAACAGAGTGTCAAGCTGGGTCAACAGTTTGAAACTACTAACCATGGCACACACAAGCGCAGCATCACTCAAACCCACACACTATTGAATTAAAGTCACTTTTGGCTTCCTGGAATGCCTTGGGCCTTGCTTGCCTTCCAAGCGCCATGCTCTTGTAGATTCATCAAGCACTCTTTGCTGTTATTTATTATGCTGACGTGACAGGCGCTGCAGTGGGAGGGGACCGATTTACATATGACCTTGCTTTATACAATGGTGTGAGCAAGAACTTGTGGATAGTTTTATTGCTGAGAGATGATCGACTTTGTTGACTTTTCCGCTCTGCTAGAGATTTAAAGAAGTATGACAGAAGAGATCAGAAAGCTTAAATCAACTCTGTGTGTGTGTGTGTGTGTGTGTGTGTATGTGTGTAAATGTGTGAAGAAGAAGGATAGAATGAAAGATAGTGTATCTGGAGTAGGATCCTGCTGTTAAGTTCTCCCTGGTGATTTCCCATCCTGTAGATACGCTGAACCCAAGTCAAAGATGAACCTCCTTAACCCTTCATGGGTTGTCCTTTAAGCATTGCATTTCCTACAGTCTGTCAGCAAAGCAGTGTGCTATCTGACTGTAGTGTAGACAGCATGCTGAAAGATGGGCCTTTATTCAACATGCTTTATCATCCTTTACAGTGCGCTAAACCCCATCCAGTTGGGGCTGCCTGATGGCATGAAAGTTTGATGCGGAAAATATCCTGAAGGTGTTGAATCTTTAATGAAATACCAGCAGACTCTTCATTCTATGTTCAGTCATTAAGCCCCATCCCACCCCCCCAAACCCCTCACCTCTAGCTAAGGAAGACATTTTCACCTCAGCATATCTTCCTCCTTTATTGATGTTCTTTCTTTTTCTCTCTCTCTTGTCTGTAGACTCTAAATTGTAATTTAGATTTGCAACAACAATCTCTGAGAAATCGCTTTTATAGCCAGAGATAAAAAGGAGGGTCTAATTTAATATTAATTCTTGCTTATTTGCACCTCATTAAAAGAAGAAGTAATAGGGGTTTTGCCTTGTTTCTGTAGAAAGAAGATATTAGGAGATATAAACCAGAAACAGATTTGAAAATTGAAACGTGTTCATGAGTGCCATTATGTCAATGTGTAACCTAAACTAACTATACATGGAGCACAGTGAAGCAAAGGAATAAACTTCTACCCGGATTCCTTCCACAGTTTAGCCATGGTGTTTCCACCTGCTAGCTAGATCGCCTCATCACTTGATGCTACCTAGCTGGGAGTCTTGGACATGTTTCTTTGAGTAACATGAAGCTTTTTGTTCCCAAACTACCATTATAGAGCCTGTATGGAAGAGAACGTTAACTACAAATTGTATTATGTCCACTAACAGATGTCCTCATTTGCTATGCTGAAAGATCTTCCCACCACCCTAGGAGAGAGTGAGGTTATACTCTCTTGAGACATGGCCATGGACCCTGGCCTAGGATCAAAGTTTCAATCTCCCAGAATCTGAGCCAACACTTTGGTGGTTGTACCATTTAAGAGCCCTGAATGTATGAAGAGCCAAGCAAAGAAATGAGGAGCAGCAGCAGAGCCCACTAAAGTCCATTTGAGCGAGCCAGTAGAAGGAGCTTGGTGGAGCGTACTATTAGCAGGCTTACACTGAATAAAAATCCCATGGATAGTAATCTAACACACCGTTGGCTTCCTCATTGGAATGTTGTCCTTGGTCTTCTTGGCATTCACACTTGGTCTCAGTATTGGCTCCCAGGCCGCCTATCGCTGATTGATATTTAGAGACGTTTGAGGGACCCAAACTGTTTGAACTGCACCGTTCATAACAGACTCATCAGCCTCCTCGATCAATGTGGATAAATATTTCCCACAAGCCATCAGATTTAGAAACAGCCCTGTGCTCTCAATAAGGGGAGGGTCAAAATCAATCAAGAGAGATAGAGAGATAGAGAGAGAGAGACTCAAACACATTAGATAACAATACCATTTCAAGACTCCTTCCAAAGGACCTTGGCAACTAGTCTGCACTTGTATTTGCACAGCACTGGCAGTTAAAGCATGTGACACGGGCTGAACTGAAGACATATGGTAATTTTAAATGCAGGCAGAGTGGTAATGCAGTATTTGCTCTGGGAAAGCCAGATGTATTAGAGGGGGGAAAAAAGAAGGGGAATCCCTTCTCTCAGGTTCATTCTCCCACCATCATAGGCGAGGGACACGGGCGTGCACAATTAAATCCCTCTTCCTTTTCTCTCTGTTTATTTTTGGGTGGGAGAAAGACGGATTTAATTGAATCACTTTGTCAAGAAGAATGAGAGTCAAAGGGTGGAGGGGGGGAGAAAGGCACAGCGTGGTGCTTTGATCGCGCCGGAGACGCCGGCATAAACCCCCATGTGAAAGTGCATTTAATAAAGCATGCACTTCTTTCTGATGAGCCTGGGCTAGAAACGACAAAACCCGGCGCCTGCCCGGCTGCGTTTAATAATGCACTCTGCATTCTCCAAACCCGCTGTTAGCTTAGCTAGCATTAAACGCCATCCTGCCTCAGAGCGGAGGATGTTCCGGTTAAAGGCTCCGCTTCCCTGTCCAGCTCTGGAGTTTGTCAAGAAACAGAAAGAAAATAGAAAAAGGAGAGAGAAAACGACTTCAGTGGGGGGAAAGGAAGAAAAAAAAAGATGAGTTTCTTTCAAACAACAGCACGCAGCTATGAAAGATGAGCATTAATGGGTCCACAGAGATGCATGCATCAACACGGAGGGTAGGGTGTATATGTGTGTGGGCGGATGTAAGATTCGAAGGTTTCGCCTGTTAGCAAGAACGACTCCGACTTTGAATTTGAGTGCTACATTCGAAACCTCTCAGCAAGGTGTGAAAATTACCAAAATTGTCGGTGACACACACACACACACACTCACGTCCAAACAATATGAAGATGGGAACATTATAAATGCGGCGCACTCTTATAAACCCGCAACTACTCGCTCTTCTGGACTTCTTCGTACAGATAAAGGCATGCACAAAGCCCATGGACACTCATGCAAACAAAACTGCTTTATTGCACAGATATCTGGGCTTTCCACACACAAACACAAGCGCACACACACACACACACACACACAAACAGACACTGTGGCACACGGCAAAGCGGGTGGCCTCAGTGTTTTGTGTCACT
>JBBKCR010000012.1:8655277-8677202 GCA_037577295.1 Ladigesia roloffi | reverse complement strand
CACACACACACACACACACACACAAACAGACACTGTGGCACACGGCAAAGCGGGTGGCCTCAGTGTTTTGTGTCACTCCCTCCCCTGCCGTGCCTCAGGTGAAGTAAAGAGGCTATTGATCATTTAGTTCCAGCCCAGGAGAGCGCTGCAATGACAATGCACCGTGAAGCCAGCCTTGATTTAGCGCTAGCTGCCGCTGCAAGGGGAGGGAGAGGCACACGCTGCCACGTGCCCAATCATTTCTGATAACACAGCACAACCTGTAAATGCCGTATGCTGAGACTCATCCGAGACTCATTTGAACCAACTCTGCACAAAAACAGATGCATTCGGAGCCGGGCTCCACATCCAGTACTTCAGATTAAGCTCAGGCCGCGAGCCAACGCGGAAATGGGTTTTGTGGTTGGCAATTTAGAGCGAGGACATGCTGTAGTTTTCAAACTGCCCAGTATTTGTCTGGGGCTGCACAGCCCTTATTTATCATGCACAAGCTAATCCAATTAGGAGTCTTTCAAGTCAAAAGCTGAGAAGAATGCCTGCACCACGAGAAGGCACAATGGCTGTCCTGAATGCACCACAAGCGTACGAACTGCAGAGACGTCACACAGGGATCAGCGGACCCTACAGTTCTTTAATCGTCGGCCATGTACCATTTGTACAGAATTAAACTCTCTTGCTATCGTTTCGCATCTAAATTGGTAAATACTTTTATGTGGCGAGTTCCATCTAATTAAAACATGTCCACCTTTAGCTAAATGTACGTACAGAACACAACTTTTTTTTTTTTATTCGGGAACGCAATCAAGAGCTTTAATTGGGCCTCGGGAGCGCTTTCATAATTATCTGTCCCCGCGTTTGCACATCTAGCACCTGAGGAAAAAACAGCCAAAAATAATATGAAGTATCTCTTGTTGCCTGGAGTGTTACATATTTGGCCTCAATTTGGCCCTTGTGCTTAATCGTACTGTTGGAACTTGTGTAAAGTATTCCTCGCCCAATATTTTGTATATCATAGCCCAATTTACCCAGCCTTAATGAGGGTCCAGTCCCCCAGCAGAAGAGTGCTAGAGCTGAGAACTAACTCCCTCCAAAAGTTCAACCCGCTTTGATGAGGTGCAAGACGGAAGGAGCGCAGGCGAGCTGGATCGAGCCTCGCGGCTTAATCCTCCGGAAACATGAACCTGACTAATTTTCGCAAGGTTTTAGCTCAATTTCAGCGGGCCCTCGAGGGCCAACACACTCCAGTGTTTGTCGGGGATCTTGAGCAGCCCGCGAGACCCTCTCTCCCTCTGGTTAACTTAATTAGCCTCTCATGCCCCTTGGCATGCTGGGAATTAAACGCAGTGACTCACCAAGCTCTCTTCATCAGGAGTACATGCAGGGTTCTCAGCATACGTTTAACACCCGGCGGTCTGCAGCTGTGTGAGTGGGCATCTCGCCAGAGTAGCCAGGAGGTTATGGGTTTAACACCCAAGCTATAGAATTCAGAGCAATATCATGATCTATAGCACGTAGGCACAGACATCAAAAATTGCAGATGAAGACAGGTTCACACTTTTTTCAGTGGGGCTAATGCTGCTGGTTCAAATTCAGTCTCTGATATAAGATGATATTTCATTCATTTCACAACTTTGTTCCAACCCATGTTATGAGTAAATTTTGTTGGTCAGGTTGTGGCCTAGTGGTTAGGGAGTTGCCCCTGCCATCAGAAGGGATTGGGTTTGAATCCCAGGACTGCTACTAGCAACACTGAGGTACCCTTGAGCAAAGTACCATCCCCACACACTGTTCCCCAGGCATCCATTGGTGATCGCCCAATGCTTTCCTTGGTGAATGGGTAAAAGAAAAGAATTAGAGAAAGAATTTCACACTCTGTATTGTGAGATTTTACGTATAATTTAACACCTATGCAAGAGGGAAACAGAGATCTTGATGTCTGTTACTCATTAGGGCTATGACTAAACAACATTTAGTGTTTATTTATTATTTTTTCATATTATTTTCATATTGTGGTATCAGTATTAAAGTGATGAACATATTACGAATCAATTCTTTATTTATTATTCTAACACATTATTATTAAAGCTAGAATTACAGTGCAGTTTGAGCACAAACACTTTGTTTCAAACAGTTCCTTTGAATTATTTACTTCTTTTTGTACAGTGTGAGCAGGCCTTGCATCTGTGTTCTAATCCCAGTGAAAGCGACTATTGTAATTTCGTTTTTTATGGGGGGGAGTGGGGGCAATTTCAGCGAATCAGCCAAACTTCATTGTACGATTCAAACAATCTGGTGCCTCTCTTTTCGTCATATATGTTTATATAGAGATAGAGTTATTCAGGCCTTTCTTTCCTCCCTCCTCATTTCCAGTCCCTCAGTGGTAAGTGGAGCAAAGCACAAACTGGCAGGTTTGCGGGATTTAATTGAAATTGTATTTTGACAAATACGCATTTAATGGTGTAAAATAGGCTATTGTGTGTGTGCGTCTGGGAGCGTGCGATAAGGCGACCAGCTCTGAGCCAATGAGACGCAGTCTAAAGACCGTCAGCGAAGGGAGGGAAATAAATAAATAAGCAAATACACACTCGCACGCATGCACACACAAGCACATATTGGAGATTTTAACCCCTGTCTGTTTCTCGCAGTCTCTGCCTCCCTCGGCAGCCACAGTCCTAGCTGAAGCCCTACCATTTTCTTGCAAACATTGCCTGTTTCACTGTGTTTGTCTGTTGAATGCCTCATACTCCTCTCACCCATCTTTGTCATGTAATCTATGAAATGTAAGTGTAAGTACCTGCTTTGAATAATTTCTCTTCCATTTTCTTTGGATGAATGTGTGGGGAGAGGCATTAGCTGCTCCTGCAATGCTCTACATTTTATGTTTCTAAATGTCATGTGCCTTTCTGTTCCGATTCTGCCAGTTCTGCTGATTTGCCGGCATTGTGGCAGCATGGCTTCGGTTTCTACAATATATGCCTATTCCAGGAGCTACAGAAACGCTTTGTTTTTGTCGGTTAAAGTGCTAATGTATGTAGATGAGTGTGGGGTGTGTGTGTGTGAGTGAGGAAAAAAGGTTTAGCACCATATTAATACGACCCCCAGCTTTTAATGACTGCCACTGCTGCTGCTGCTGATGCTGATGTTGATGATGAGAGAAAGAGAGAGAGTGAGAATGAAAGAGAGAGAGAGCAAAATAGAGAAGAGAGAGTGCATGAGCAAGAGAGCGTGAGAGAGAAGGGAAAGAGATGGGGAAGCAGAAACAAAAGAAAAGAGACAAGAGAGATGGAAAAGGAAGGGGGTGTGTGTTGCATTAGGTAATTGGCAGCCACATCACCACCGGAATGAAATTATGCTAGTTAATCTCTCCTCAATTAATCACAGTTGAAGTGGTCTAACCATACACTAATCATTTCCTAAGTACTGTTCGCCATCATAAAGGACCATCTCTCCACCTATTCAGCAGCCTCAAGGATCTCCAGAAGCATTGGACTGACTATATTCCACGTAGGCATTTCTTTCAATCCAAGCGGTTACGGTTAGCATACGTTGGTATAAGCATATCATAATCATCTATTAGAGGCTTTATCAAATTAAAAATTAGTCACTGAGTGTAATACATTTTAATACCTTCATTTTTTTTTTATTTAATGGATTTGGCCCAAAGCTCTCAGTGAAATGTTTTTTTTCTGCAAGGCATTTCCAAAATGCAGAACCACACAGAAGGCCACTCAGGAGGAAAAGAACGGAAATGAAAAGGGAAAGGGAGAAAGATACACACACGTCCGTCTCGTGCTCGCTGTACCGGATCAGACATGGCTCTTGTCCCTGTGTTGTGTTGTTTAGCGCTGCGTTGTGTTGTGTTGGGTTGTTTTATGCTGCTGCCCTGGCTCACTGATGCGGCGCCACTGAAAGCATATGCAGCTGGATGCTGAACTTACTGAAGCAAACCAGGTCAAAGCTGGCCTCTGCCATCTTGGAATTCTACCAGCATTCTTGTTCCCATTCATCAGCGTAGCTCTAACGGGGGGGTTGTTACTTTACTCAGCTAAAAACACCCACGGGCTGATGGATGTGTCACTTTCGCAAATAGGATATGGACATTGTCGCTGTCACAAGAAAAGCTAGCCTCTGAAAATGGTAAAGGGTAAAAAAAGAAACAGTTACCTTTAAGAGCTGTGTGGTTTTATTCCTTATTGGTTGGTCCTCTGTCATGAAATGTCCACACAATGTAAATATAAAAGCTCAGCTGATGTTTTTTGAGGGGTTTTGATATAACGGTCAACACCCTAAATTGTTAGCCTTTCTGTTTTTGCTAACTGTTTATGGAATTCATCCTTGAATTTCTCACAATTCCAAATGGTTACAGAGTGAGGGTGTGCATGTGTATGTGTGTGTGCCTAAGTGTGTGCAGTTCTGTGTAAAAGCTTGTCTGTGAGAATGTGTGGGTAGGGGACTTTGATGCTCGTTTCTCTTTAGCATGCCGCTAGGCTTCTACACTTATCCAAGGATGAAGAGCGAGAGACTAGCACATCATTCGGCCAGTAATGAGTCCTCCGACTGGGCCCAGTACAAGCCAATCAAACTGACTCATCACATAAGAGACAAGAGAGTGTCTTTCTCCTAACACCTCTCGCTCTCTCTCTCTCTCATATCAAACGACCTTGTCTGAAGGCTAGGTTAAAAGATCCAGTAAATATTACCCCCCGCACTTACAGTAATCCTTGTGACACAGCATGTAGCCTGCATTAAGCTCTTGTTTTCGCCTCACGATTTCTCCTCCTCACCATTTCTGAGAACTGTTGGAGGCTTTGTGTCTGTAGCTATGCTGCGGAACACAGCTATATAAGAAGGGTGCATTCCGCTGTGTTTTCTTTGTGCCTGAAAAGGACAAGACGTGCTTCTTTTTTTTCCAGTGGCAAATAAATGAGAAACACGTGAAGTGTCCCAAGACTTAGGCGAGTTAATGAACTGTTAAGGAGAGAAGTTTTTTAGCCTGGTAAGAGGAAGAGTGTGATGTGCATTAGAATTTTTAGGGGAGAAAGAAAGGCACACAGAGAGAATGAGGGTGTGAGAGATAAAGGATGCTGGAAGAGTCAAACAAGCTGTTTATTGTGAATGTGGAATGCGAGGAGCATGTGAAACGGTTGGTCTTTAATGGCACTTAAAGAAGTGCGTCTGTGCTTATTTTATTAGCTTGATTTTTGGAGCCAGAGGAGATTTATTGTGTGTGTGTATGTGTGTGTGTGTGTGTGTGTGTGTGTGTGTACTGGTTTGAAAAACAGAAAAACAAAAGGATCCAGCACTAACAATGGGTGCTTTAATGCTGAAAGGTGAAAGCCATTTCTTTTTTATGTTTAGAGTTAGGATTACGAAATATAGTCTTTACTGAAGGCCCAGTATTCATAAAGCAACATGACATCTACATAAAACTTTCATGACAACTGACATAAACATTTGTAAAAACTTGTTTTCCAACAAGGGTTTGTTCTCATAACACCTGCTGAGATAAGATCACATGGAAATAGACAAAAGCCTCTTTTATGATAACTGACATTTGCCGGGAAAATACTTATGTATTTTCATATCAGTTGTCATGAAAGACTGGTGAGTCTGGCAATCTTCTGAGTGTTCCTTACTCTACTATGTAGAGTGTTATTATATATTAAACAGTCTTATTATGTCATGCATTTGGAAGGTGTTTATGTCCTAATACTGTATAAAAAGCAAAAAGCAAGTATGTAGATTATTTTTCTATTATTCCCATTCAATATATGGGGCTTTGCAAAACCATACAGCTCTGCTCTAAGATTTCAGTACAATAATCGAAAACATTTTGTCAATATATTATAGAAACACTAAATTTATTTTTTTTTTTTTAGATTTTGGTTTCCTTTACTATTTTGTTTACCTGTAATAGGTTTAAGGGGCTGTTTATAAAAGCAATACCCAAAGGTATGTAAAAGTGCAATACTATATCTTAAAATATTTGAGGTCATAAAGACTGGAAGAAGAAGCAAACTGTCTACATTAATGTTTGTTGGGAAATTAGCTTTTTAAATGATGCATTACAAGGACCTGTTTTTTTGTTTTGTTTTTCTTCAAGAAAACTCATGACATGAACTTGGAGGTCTAGGTGAGCTGGCATGGAATGACTCTTTTCTTACTCCTCTCTTTCTTTCAACCCCCTCCACCCCCCCACCACACAGAGGCTAGATAGAAGGGTCAGCATCTCTCTGTAAGGTCTGGAGAGACTTCCTTCCAGTCTAGTCACTGAAGACAGACATGCATACACATACACATACCTTCATAAGAGCACATAGTACTTTTTTTACTTTTGGTAGAACCAGGGGCACAAGTTCACATACACACACACACATACACACACACATATACATACACAAGCATGCACACACAAACAAACACACAAACATTACAAATCTGTCTGTCAATCACTGTGGGTCTCTGGCCCACATTCAGCCTCCAGTGCTCTGTCACCAGCCTCACAACAGCAGGGAGCCAACTGCGCCAAAGAATCCACTTTTGTCCGTATGTAATTAACTCACAGAATAGCTCCGAGCCATCTCTTCCGCTGCCCCCATCCCTTATGCCTCGTTCTCAATCCCTTCGTTGGGGAGAAGTGGATGCCTCTTTTGAGTGTATTCAAAGGGCCTGGCTAAGGAAAATGGCACACATTATGTGCTGAGCCCCTGTTGACAGAAAAGCCCACTATGCGCGGTGACAGTTAGCATTTCCGGCCTCTCTGCGGCCCAGCTCCATGCACCCTGCCCCCCCCGGGCGCTGGCCAAGGCACAGCCACGTTGTTCAAGGCCCCCACTGCCTGACTGCTAGGAGCCTGTAGTCTGAAAAATGGCTGGGGGTCAGATTTAGGGTCAGTGGGATTTGGAAACCCCAAAGAGAAAAGAAAGTGCCAGGCTCCGTGGGGGATTTGGAAGCTTTAAATGTGTGTATTCCTCAATGGAATGACATTTTACTGTTATTCTGTATATGTGTGTGTGTATCTGTGTGTGTCATGGTGCTCTTCAGTAAGGAAAGCTCTTAAAAATAGAGGTTGGCATGTGTGGTTCTAGGAAAAATAAAAGAACAACAACAACATCTTGCTGTTCTAAGCCATCACCACAAAAAACAGTTTTTTAATATGTTGGTTATGTGTGCAGTGTTAATCAGCCAGCTACTACTATTCAACTCTCGCTTCCTCGGACAAAAGGCAAGATTTACAGGGAGAGCCGGGACTTCAGATTGAATTAAACTCATGTCGGCGTCATGTCATACACATTAAACACTATTGAATCAGTTCAGATTTATGGAACGTATTTGATTTATGTTTTAAACGCTCGCAGCATTATGCATATAATGGGACGGGAAAAGAGACATAACTTGTGAAAATCACAATTACATGCTCCGTCGCAGCCTCTGCCTGACCCGTGTCTAAAATAAAACAATGTTCTGTACCAGCCCCAATCACATTATCGGGAAAAAAAAAAATTACCACAGGCTTAAATAAGAAACATAAACTTTAAATGGTGGAATTCAATTAAGGCCAAGTTAAATATAGATGGAGTTGCCGGCATCCTGGGTTTGATAGTGAGAGAGCGCAGTGATCTTCGCTAATTTGGGACTGTCATGCTTACTTGATTAAAGTCGATTACTTGATTAAAAGAGTATATATTTAGAGAAACGTATCCCCTCGTAAATCATACACGCTTAGTCAGTAATTTGCGTGTTTAAATTCTTCCTAAATGACGTATTTTGGAATTTTGGAAAGCTTGTCCACAGGTTGTTGTTGAGTTAAGTCATTGATTCGACTTTTTTATTGATTACTTCATAATAATAATAATAATAATAATAATAATAATACATTTATTTTATATAGCGCCTTTCCCAAGCTCAAGGACGCTGTACAGTTACAGTCAGAAAACAAACAACATAGAAGGACAGAAAACATTCATGAAAACAACAAAGTACAACAGTTTCATATGCAATATGGGAGCAAATACGTCCGTTTCAAAGATTATTGAAGAAGACTCCAGTAAAAGACGGTAATATTGGTTAAACCGGTATGTTTTGAGTTTAGGCTTAAACTCTTTCAGTGTAGTTACTGAACGAAGACACAGTGGCAGCGAGTTCCAGAGTTTAGGGGCAATAACAGAAAAGGATCTCCCACTTATAGACACAAGACGAGATCTAGGGACAGAGAGAAGTTGCTCTCCCGAAGATCGTAATAGGCGAGTAGGACGGTAACGTTGGGGTAAGCAGGTCAGAAAGATAAGAAGTTAATTGTTAACTAATAACTGAACAATTACTCATAGTGACAGTTCTACTCTCCTTTACCTTCAGCACCTCAGTAATGATCTCTTATCTGTTCGCGGGACAGTCGTGAAAATCTGGCGTTGCTTTCCTCTGGCTGGAATATGTTGAGGATGGCCAGATGGTTTTGTTACGGTGACTAGACTGCTCATTTGAATGGAAAAGCGAAATGAATGGGTTGGCTTCGTCTGCCTTTGATCTGCAAAACTGAATGACTCTCCTTAGCGGAGATTAAACCAATGGCGCCGTTATGAATCATAGTACCTCTGAGACCTTCATGTGGCATTTGGATGCGGAGTCATCTGAGGTTTTACACCACAGTGACTGACTGAGCAGCTCCGGCAGCAGCAGGCAGTGGACAAGCTCCGCTAATAAACTCACACTCACCCACACGCCGCTTCTTTGTTTGCTCTCACTGGGAGGAAGCAGTTGTCAGTGCGGGTGTTGTGAGCGCTAGATGAAAGGAGAAGACGGAAGACCCTGGGGGGGAGGGTTAATACAGGCCAGAGAGGAAGAGAAAGAAGGAGAGAACGAGAGCATGTTGCACAGGATCACAGCGGGGAAGCCGAGGTGGTCAGATGGAATGATTGAGGTGATGCGGTCATCAGCTGGACTCTGACACTTTAACCGATGGCCAGTGGTCTGAGCAGATCAGGCCATACCACCCCCCTCCCAGGCTTGAGGAGAACTCACAAAGCATTCTGGGTAGAGGTTGAGAACAGCAACAAGCCCTGATGGCTTAATTGCACTAGAGAAGCACGATGTGGGAGTGTGCCGGTAAGAGAGAAAAAGACAGAGAGAAAAGGTGAGAAAGGTAGAGCAGAGACAGACCCTCGTTCAGATGTTCATTATACACTAGACAGCAAAGTGTCAAGCAGGAGAAGTAAAAGCGAAATCTTATTTCTCCTGCCCCTGCTGCTGCAGTGCAAATGCTGGATCGAAGGCAAAACTGCAGTGATTCAATGACATCTTGCTTTTTTTGGAAATATTTTGTCGGTTTAACTCTTTAATAGTCACCGCATTTTCAGTCTAGTCTTAGTATGTATTAGGCCACGTTCTCATGGACATTCTGGTATGATGTAAACGCACCTGAGAACAATGAATGCAGTGCATTGTAATTCATGACAAATACTTTTTTTTATAAAATTACATTATTACAAAATCAGTTTTCCATGGGAAAGGTTCACCTGGGTAAAACTTTCAAGTGTCTATTCGGACATTGGCCACTAGGAGGTGGTCGGAGGTGGTACTCCAGACTTCAGTAGGTCATTTCAGTCTAATGCTAAAAAGAGAAACAACTGATTGCTGCTATAAAGCAGATCTGAACAATATCAATACTGATACATGTGCAAAGTTTAGTGAAAGATTTCTAAAGTGAAAAGCATCAAATGAAATGTCTTGTGAATGTGGCTGAAGGTCAGGAAAGGCCTTATCACCTGACTCGCGGTGCTTCCTGTGCTCTACAATACTTGCCACCTTTAGTCTAAACCTGGTATTTAGCTGGTAATTATCTGCTGAATCAGTGTGTGAGCATGAAATTCACACACCATTCAAAACTTTCAGACTGTCCTTGAGTGCCTATACTGAAGGATGTAGATTGGCTGTCAGTGGTGTAGCATGCTTTTACAATGCACCAGAGCGTGGCTGAACTTTGTATTGCCACACCTCTTCCCTGAGCTGTAATTTTCTTAATGGGAATCCCCACACAAACGCTTCTCTCTCTGGCCTTTACTGACCCACAGTGGAGCCAGACTTCACGGCAGCTAGAACTAACCCTAACTCAGCTCAGCCCTTCACAAATCACAAGCTAATGAGATCTCACGCGGGAGCATGTTAGCAACAAACTAGCAACAATCACTGAGGGCTTTAGAGGGGCCTGATGCTGTGCCAGGTAGGCCCGAGGTCAGATGAACATGTTGTGGGGTAGTGGAGGTTAATGTAAGGTGGGACCTGGGCAGGAATTAGTAAGAGAAAGAGAATGGATAGAGTATACAGGGTACATCTCACAGGACATGATCAGTGCGCTAGCCTGAAAACTAGCCTGAAAATGATTTGCTCTGTTCTTGTGTTGGAATAAAGCAGACATATTTTTTTACCTTGCTTAATAGAAGCCTCCATGTGGATCTGGAAGATTTAAACAAGGCATACTTAGCCATTGCTCTGCATTGCGTAAGATTTGGCTACAAATTCTAGCTGAAAGCTTATTTTAGTGACTTATTTTCATTCTTTTGATTTTTGTTGTTTTTTTTCTTTTCCCAAACACATCTTTTTTTAATGCATATACAGCGCAAGGCATGTAGGACATGACTCAGTGTGAAATTAGACGTCATATTTGCTATAGTTAATTACATTTGCATAGAACCTACTTAGCCATTCTGTTTTGCAAAGCTACAAAACACTGTGCCCAAAACCAAACAGTGATTCTATCTCATTCTTTCTTTACAGGAGAAAAAGAACAATAAAAGTAAGCCATGGTTAAAATAAATTTTCCTCTTCAGCCAAAGGCCGCATGCTTTCTTTTAGATTTGCACTCACCCTCTTTTGCTTGTGTCATAACCCCACATTTGGTCATTAACCGACCATCTCTCTAACATTCAAGCTTTGGCACGTTGGCACTAAGGCTTAAAGGACAATGTGAGACAGCGAGCGACAGCTTTTGTGTGCACATCCATTGAGTTTCCCGTCCAAATCCGACCGCAGTTTGACTTTTGTTCACATCACGTTGTCCGGTTATTAAGACATCTCTATAGAGCAATTTCTGTTTTTGTTACATTCAGCAAGTAAAAGAATAGACACATCCTGTTCAACTGAAGTTCATTATTCTTAATTTGGAGGAAAATTGAAGCACTTGGAAGCTCCTGGATTCCTCTCGTTTTCTGTATTCTGCACTGAATTTCTGCAAATGAAGAATAAAAAAGCGCCCCAGAATTAAAAAACGATTTCAGGAGGCATCCCTTTGCTAAGTGAATATGTTTCTTCTCTGTTGTATGCTGATAGAGCATCTTCAAAACGTACAGGGAGGTGATTAAATGAGGCTATTTTTAAACGTATATCTCTGGGACTTAAATGGTGCGAGTTATTACTTTTGTAGAGTCAGCTCATTAATCGAAAACAAACACATACACACTGATGTGGGCACATATAGCGACTAAACACACACCCCTTTAGTGGAGGTTTTACACCATTAGTTTTGGAGGGAGAAATCACAGAACAGATGATTTGCCCCCACGTGTTTTTGAAGCATGAAGATTTTGTTTTTAGTTTTGTGTTTTATTGGGAACTCACATCACTTTTTTTTTTTTCGATTTTGAGTGTGGATGTTCGTGTATCATTTCTATGTTATGTGGTATGTGTTAACCATGAGCTTAATACAAGGCTGTCCAATTGGAAATGCTAAAGGATCAATCAAACGTTAAACAGAATTACATGGTGTAAGCGAAAACAAGTCCCCAGTTCAAATATTCTACCAAATTAAAGCTTCATGAGGCACATACCACATTAAAACTGTTAGTCTTTGCAAAAATGGCTTACATTTTTAAGTGCTGATGGTTAAGTAGTTTAGCTAACAGCTGTTCTCTCTCTCTCCCTTTTTTTCTTGTAGACTCTCGGCCCCTGCCTGACGTAGCCATGACGGGTAAGTGCACGCGGGAGTGCGATGAATACGGCCACTCCGACGCCTGCTGGATGCCGGTCCGCACCTCGCCCGAACGCAGGCCCAAGGCCACCCCTCCCAAACTCTCCACCTTCATGACCTCGCCCGGAGGCAGCGCCGAGCCCCCCGGCGGCCAGGAGACACTGGCCGTTGCCAACGGAGACCCCTCGCACCTGCTAGGTGACCGTAACCGCAACCTCCTCAACAAAAAGATGGCCTCCTCCTCCTCGTCCTACGACGCCTTCAGCTCGGCCGGATTCTCCGCCGCCGAAGAAACATCCCGTCCCACTGAAGAAATCCCGCTAGCGCCGACGGGCGAATACAAGCCCACGCAGTGTGGGACGCTCACCAGGCGGGAAGTGTACCTGTAAAAAAAAAAAAAAAAATCCATCAACAGAGTACAGATACAATCCAACTACTCGAGAGAAACTGTTAGTAAACCTAACCCTGGTGTGAAAGCGACGTGAATGCTCCTCTCACTGCTAGCTTGCGCTCGTTTAAAAATAAGCAGGACTCTTAATCTGTACGTCAAAAAAGACTTTAAAAGCATGGTGAAAGGTCTCGCAGATGTGAGAGGAGGAGATGGAGGAGGAGGAGGAGGAAAGAAAGAGAGAGAGAGGAAGAGAGAGAAAGGGTCGGAGGTGGAGAGAGGGGGATGCTGGTGGATGAGTGCTATGTTACTTTGCTGCTAGCGTTTCGGGCCCTCTGACTTTTTTTCCAAAGTGCTGCCTGGTTCTGTAGACTTCATCATAAACAACATGCATGCATAAATCTAGCCACTTAAAGGACTCGGACAATTCTCTTCTGCTTTTTTGGGTTGTTTTGTTTATTTTTGCGTTCCTCCTTTTTCTAAGTGATACTAAATGGATGGAAGCGAGCAGGACTGGTGCTGTTCCTTTTTTAAGTCTTCTTTATTTTTTTCTTCTTTTGTCGTTCTTTATTTGGTAGGGGATCAGAACTGTAGAATGTTTTTTTATGCATCATATCCGTATGCAATCTGTCCACAGACTGGACTATATACGCTGGACAAACTCATCGCATTCACCAAGAGACCAAAAAAACCCCAAAAAAATGCTAAAACAAATAAAAATAAAAATAGGGAAAAAACTAATCATGGAGACGAATCAACGCATGAGATTAGCAGTGATGGCATGGATAGGTAAAGCAGGATCATTTGCAACTAGATACATGGAACAGTTTGTTACGTGCTAGAACATTTCCAGTGACTATAAGGGTTTGTTCTCTTTTTACATCCAAATGGCGCAATTGGCGGCACCCGAGCTGAAAGTGGAGAACTTACACTGACAGAAGCGAGCTGCGTGCCTAACCTGCTTTTCTGATCCCCAAATGTGCTCATGCACACTTCCTCATGCGGGAGATGAATTGTACAGTGATATTTCCAAACATATGCCGGACACATGCTTTATCTCTAAGCTGTCAATCACCACACATGCCCTTCCCCCTACTCTCTTTGTACCCGACATGTCTGAGGTTGCCTGTTATTGCTGGAGTTCTGAATTTGGGTAACTCACGTTACTTCGTTACTTCGGAGGACGCAAACTATGCTGATGTCGCTTTCGTATGTCATCTTGGATTTAAACTGAAGCCCTTAGTGACCTGTGGCTCACCACAAGTCTCACACATACACACACATGCACACACACTCTCAGCACATTACATAAATATATACTGGAACTACCATTGGAGCTAATTAGCTTTTAGGATCTCCCTTTAGATAAATAGGTGTCTACCAGGGAAACAATTGAGGTGGCTTGGGCCCAAACATGTGCTTGGGCTAGTCCAGCATAACATTTTCTTAGTAAAAAGTGTTAAATTGAGCAATAAACCACAGATGAGTATTCATTCGCAATCATGCACAGCTAAATACTGAATACACAAGAGATAATTCGTCAAATCAACAAATACAGCCACACATAAACACACGTACATATGCACTAAGAACCTACCAGCGAAATAAATCAGTACAATCACTAAAAGGCACATTTAAGGTGTCAGGAGGCTACAGGAGCATCTGTTATAGTTAGCAACTCATGTTGCTATGCAAAAACCAAAGTTCTGGTAACAACAGGAAGCAAAATTAGAAGCGAGACAGTGCTCTGAATTATGTGCTTTTCTCTGCTTTCAGTACCTGCACATATATAAGGATATTGCAGAGGCAGAGGCAAGAGAGGTGTGGACGAGATCCTTCCTGAAATCCATACCTGTTTAAAAACAAATTCCCACACATACACACACAAACAAACACACACGTTAAAGTCCCATGCCCACAATCCATCAAATAAACGTATTTTGAGGTTGGGAGTTCACTTACGAGGCACAAAACCTTGCCTTTAAGCCTAAGTGACAATAACCAGATGCAATGGAACAATTCTTTTTGTACTTTAGGAGGCCCTTCTGTTCGAACGGACTTCCCTTTTTTTTTTTTTTTTTAATTTTCCCTCCTCGCAGCCTCCTGAATCTGTAGTCTGTGTGTACTACTCGTCGTTAAAAGAAGTGCTCCGATGCTTATCACCTGTATACAAAACTATGTACTTTTTATTGCACGTTTAAAGGGATTCTTCTTCACTTACTATGAAGGAAAAAAAAGAAAAAAACATACAAAAAAAAAAACTTAACAAAACCAACGAAAAAAAAAAAACAACCTCTTAAAATCTTACCCCGTGAACTTGGAGGTCCATTGCTTGCTTTTGTTATAAAAATGAACATTAGACATGTAGTATGGCTTAGTATATCAGTTTGATGAGGATGAAAAATGAAACATGTATACAACAGCTCACCGATTTATTTAACGTCACGCTTTGTTAAACGTCACGTTCGCAAAATGTTCTTCGTCCTTCCGACCAAATGTCCCTTTTCTCATCCTTGTGTTTTTTTGTTTTATCCTTTCTTTTCCACTTCAGACTCGCAGTGGTATCGCTGGAAGTTTACTTGTCAACATAGCACATTCACAACCTAAACTCCAGATGATTCTTTGTTGGCATGATTCTACGGTCTGTCTGTGTTTTTTTATTTTATTTTATTTTTTAATGTAAGCTTTGTAAGCATTATTCACATTTTTCTTATCCTTTCCAGTGCCACTTTGTATATTTAGAGTGCTTCTGTAAAAAAAAAAATTACAAAAAAAAAAAAAAGAAAACAAATCTATAGAGTGAATGCAAAATATGCAACTGTGCCTTTTTATACCGTTATTGGTATGACTCGTCGTCGGTTTTGACTAGTATAAAAACCAAGATGCTTTCTAAAGTGGGAGAGGAGTAATTTCTGCTCAAACTACACAACCTGGTGAAGTTTATATGATAGACATACAAAAAAAAAGGAAAAAAAAAACAGCTTTTATCTTGTGGCTTCTTCACGTATGATCGGTCAGATGTTGTCAGGTCTATCGAATAAGTAACAACTGTACACATTTTAGGTGATACCCTAGCATATCAAATCCATCTGATCTCAAATTTCCGCATGGTAACTTTACCAACATGGCTATTTATATACAGACTAATGGCGATAATGAGGATCCTCATAGTCGTGATTCTACGAAAGAAGTTATCAATGAAGTCAATACTTCAATAGTAGAAGAGCTACACCGAGTTTGTCTAGCACAGATACAACAGCGACGCTCTCAGATGCTTCGCTGACCACTAATGGAGAAGCTGGAGAACAGATAGAAGAACACAAAGCTTGACAAGAAAGTTTGCTGGCAAAACATACACCTCTGTGGGAGAGAAACACGCATCATATCGGCCATATCAGTCACAGAGACAATGATAAATGTAAACTTCCATGTCTGAGCAAGTGATAGACAGATAGAGGTGGTTAATAAAGCAGTGATGGGGCGTAGAAAGAAAGAATATCTAAGGATAGAGATACTCAGAAGTAGAGTAGAAATAGAACTGCTTTTGTTAACATTAGTGGGAAAGCTTTTCTGTGATAAAATTACAATGGTTGGCAGTTTAAAAAAACTATCACCCAACAAGGTGTGTGTTTTGTCCACTTCAGACTTAAGATTAAGTTGCCAGACATGTCACCGTTAGTGGAGAGATTTGTGATATTAACCATATTCTATTTGTCCTGCGACTTGGGTATTGATGTAGAATTGACGAAATCCGTTTTAATCATCGTTTTATTAGAAGTCACTATGCACGCAGCTTAGCTGAACATGGCAAAATGTACTGAACGCTGAAGTCCACCTCTATTTATGAACTATTTTACATAATTTAATTTTTGCTTTTGTACAGGTATTTCTGTAAATAAATTGCTTGTCATTTTTGTCTTCTGCAGAAATTAAAATATAACAATCAAAATGACCTGCCTCCATGTTCATTTACATTTAACATCCTACAGAATGACATCAGAAGGATACACCAGACATGGTTCTCTCAGTGTTAATTACATTCAATAGCAGTTATACATGAACTGTAATAAATCGTAAAAGCACAACATCCGTACCTAAACAGAGGATACCACTTAAAACCACCGCCATCTCCTTTGTAGCCTAGGTGTGTTTGGTTTCTGAATTATTTCCCTTAGTTTTGCACTGGAGCCACGGGGCTAATGTCGCTAACAAGCAATGGAAACTAATATCTAATCATCAGTCGCATGCAAATTGCATGGCTAAATTAACGTACAGTTCCTCAAACAAGGTCAAGTTGGTAATTAACCTTAGTATGACATATATAACAAATTTACACTTTCAGTAAAGATGGCTCAACATGGCTCAGACAATATGTGTTTTTTTTTCTTTGTCATATAGACCAACAAAAAAATATTACATCGTGCTTTAACATGTTATTTAAATTGTTCAATAACAGAGACAAACCATCTAACCACTCGAAGACATAAAGAAGCATTTACAGTTCCACATAAAATCTTTGCCTAAGAGCACTTATATAAACATTGTAATGTATGGAACATTTATTTACAAGGATCAATATGTATGTCTACTATGTCATAAGGCGTCATGATGGATGCTACTATGTAACGTTTTTCTATTTTAGTTTTTTCTTTAAGAAAACAATACATACCGTATTTTTCGCCGTATAAGATGCTCCGGAATATAAGAATATGAGTGTCCTAAAACTTTTGCTCACTCTAGGTACATGTCCTTTACATTAGAGCCCAGATTGGGCCCAAAAAATTAAAACCGACATGACCCAACCCCGTGCACTTGTGTCCGTAACCAGCCCGGCACGACAAATTGACTCAAATTATAAAAATGTTATTCGTGGGCCGTTATAACACACGCTCTGAACTGTGGGTGCGTTTATAAACTGACACCCTGCGCTGCTGGAGCTCCGACCAACTCAGATGCTGCATCACGGTTCAAGCAGAGAATCTAAAGTCTAATTCACAGTCCCGCACAATGGACGAAAGTTTTGGGACATTACATCGTTCAACTGTAAGGTCGAGCGTCCTTTACTTTTTTCTCCCCTCCCTATCGCACAGGAAATAATGTCTCGTCTCGTTTTTGTCAAAGAAAATGAAAACACTTTAGCACAGTTTTTATATTTTAAACCACATTTAGTCTCATACTTATTCGTCAACAAAAAATACATTATAGATTTTGTTTCGTTATCGTCACATGACCAGCATTAACGTCGCGTCTTGTCTTGTTTTTGTCACGTGAAAAACTTTCGTTGACTGCAGCACACACAGTATAAAAAGAGGACTGCGAGCAGCACCACAGAAAGTTAGGTGCAGTTTAATGCAGCAAAATGTATATTTGTCATATAAGGCGCACCAACTTTTCTCGCCCAGGTTTGAAAGAAAATGTGTGTCTTATACGGCAGAAATAAAAAAAATACGGTAATACAGCTTATGTGGGGATATGATACCTTTACTAGGAATCAGGGAAAGGCAGATCTTTTTAATACAATGATAGAACTGAGGAACCTTTATGAATAAAAATAATTTGATAGACAAATGCAAATCTAAAATTTCCAAGTAAATCACGGAAATCAGAAGATCTCTGAGCTTCCTGAGCATTTTCGCTCACTTTAAGGCGTGTTCGGTGTTAAAGGGATAGTTCACCCTAAAATGAAAATTTGATGTTTATATGACTACCCTCTGGAACTAGGATACGCAAACGCCGGAATCTCTATGCTCTGTGTAAACAACGAGTGATGTATTCACGCAACAGATCACTTATGGCGTTTGCGTAACCTACACCAAAGAGCATACACAGGGGGCTGGAGACGGTCGTCTTTCAGAGTTAAAAAATTATATAAATACTGCTCAGTTTCTCACAAAAACCGATCGTTTCATGTCTTAAGACATCAATGTGTCGTCACGAGCCACGGGGTGTATTCTGGACGTGTCTGTACATGTTTTTTTTATTTTGAAAAGTCTGACGCCCATCCACTTCCATTAAACAACTACCAGACTGCTACGGCTAAAGCTAATAATCTGCATTTGTGTTCTGCTGAGGAAACAAAGTCACCTTCGACTTCGATGTCCTGGGGGTAAGCAAATAAACATCAGATTTTCATTTTGGGGTGAACTATCCCTTTAACAGGAGGTTTTCTGTGCAGTGAACAATTGAAACTGCCATGGTGGTTCAACCTGAGACTAACAATGCAGAACCCTGAAGAGGTGGTGTCCTTCATTCATGGTATGTGATGTTTTGTGAACTAAGAATTGATCGGTTAACAGAAAAAAATTTAATTGTTTTGCATTTTTAAAAAGGGCATGTTTGTGCAGGGTGTCCGAGGATATCCGGTCTTTACTCAGCAGTGTTTTCACGTGACATTATGACACCTACTCAGCTCACTCGGAGCTTTTCATACTTGGAGCAGGTATGAAAAATGGCACCAGCTACTCGATATCAGATTTGCCTAATGGAAAACTGAGAGAGGCGAGCCGGCACCATGCAGTGAAAATGTGACTATACATTATGGGCTAATATTATTTAATAATATATTACTCCACTCTGTGACACACAGTTACGAAATCAAAATATCTAACAATGCTCTAGAGGTAGACAAAAAAACAAGCACTATATTTTAAAGGAAGATTACAGAATAATGCTAATAATCATAGAAATCCTTAAATATATAATGGAATGAATCATGGTTTTAAAAAGCACACCTTTAATTTCACCATATTTATACCTAAAGACAAGAAACAAAATGTTACACTGGTCAGGTTGAAGGCTTTTAAAAGACTTTGACGATGTGATTCGGCTGCTGACAAGGGAATATGTAATAAATTACATTGACAGAAGTATTGGGACATACCACTATTGAATGCAGGTATTTCAATCAAAACCATTGCCACAGTTGTTTGAAATAAAGTCATAATATTGTACAGTTTTGGGAAGAACCTTTTCTATTCCAGCATGACTGTGCCCCAGTGCGCAAAGCAAGCTCCATAAAGACATGGCTGGATGAGTTTGGGTGAGGAAGAATTTTACTGGTTTGTAGAGATTCCTGACCTCAACCCCATCCAACACCTTTGGGTGAAACGGAACGGAGACTGCGAGCCAGAACTTCTTGTCCAACATCAGTGCCTGACCTCATTAGTGCTCTACAGAATGAGTGGGCACAGAAACTCTAAAATCTTGTGGAAAAACTGCAACTCTTGTGGAGGGACCAACTCCATATGAAAGTCCCTGTTGGTGTAATGGTCAGGCGCCCCAATACTTTTGTCCATATAGTGTAATACTCAATCAAAGCAACAGTCTTACAGACGAAACAGCAACTAGCTTCATGCAACAGTCTGAAAAGATAGAATCAAATAAAGAACTAAAAATAATAGTATGAAAATGGGTTTAAATGCAAGCGATTTTTTTTAAAAAACAGTGGGCGCAAACCAAGACTCTGCCAGGAGAAAGGATGAGGGTCGGTGAGTGTTTTCTATCTGTCTGCACTCTTGATATATGAGCTGATTACCAGAGAGGTAATTAGAGTTGCTGTCCCTTCCATCCCCTTGCACAGAGCCACACTTCATGCCGCCTTTAAAGCAGAGAGTTTTCGTGTAATTAAAAATGATTTGATTTAAAAATAGGAGCACCATTCATTTCAGTGTCAGGACACTTTTGATATTTCACATCACCTTGCCCACACACATCTAATTTAGCTTGCATATTATCAGGCTGCTCCACTGTTTTATAACATTATCATCGCAGGGATCTGTCTATCAAAGCCGGGCGCAGACAGCCTTTATTTGGCGCTTCCTGTAAACACACAGTCGTTTCATACAATCTAGTTAAAATTACCACTCCACCACACTGGTCTTAAGTATAACAAGAAATGTGGCATATTTGGGTTAATGGCCAAGCCCTTAAGTGTATTACAACATAAATTATGAGTCTACCACTAATAATATGGGTCCATGCTGGTGCTTGTTTAAAACACCTATTTATGTTACATTATGCAAAACAGTCCAGTGTGGAAATGTTCATCCAAAGATGCTTAAATTCCCCAAATCCTGCAAAAGCTAAATTTAAACAAGTTCAAATAAATAGAGCACAATTAATATTTAGGCATTGCATTCCAAATGAATGCTTCCAAATACAATTATTTCTATGAATTAAACAGTGTTTGCATATTTCAAACTGTTTAAAGTAACAGACGCAGGAGAATTAGTGTGTACCTTTAGAATGCAAACTGACTGTTACACTGAAATCTTCACAGCCTTATGACTCATACAGACAGTAACAATGTGTGCCCTTGGCAAGCTCAAAAGGAGGTTTAAGAATTTGCATTTTCTTTTATATATATATTTTTTTCCCCTACCCTCTGAAGTCCGCTTCTGACATCTGTGTGGGTTTTTGTAGCAAAAACTTTCCACATTTTTATAGGACCATTAAGCCTCCCTTATCCCATAATTAAACAGGCTGTTACGATTACTATGCTTTTAACAAATTGATCTCTGTTCTGCTTGGCCACCCTGTATCGGCTGCTTTCTGACTGTTGGCTCCTTAGTCTGAAACACTAAATTCGATGAGGGTGGCTGGACGAAACTACTATAGGCTGAATAGGTGGGTATATATAAATGCATTTGAATTTGCATCACAAGCATAATAAATAATAAAGTTGTCCCAAGATATGGATACACTAACATCTTGTTTTGATATTATTGACAAAATAAGGTTCTTTGAAAAGCAGTATTTGGTTTAAGTGCATGCACCACATGATTATGTTCTGCAATATACTTGTGCCAGTTTAAGCGAAGGCCTCTAGAGTTTCCTGCTGTTCTCGGCCTGGCTGGATGACATCTCATTGCCATTTTGATGGATTGAGTTCTCACTATAAACTGACCCCAGGACCAGTGGTTCTCAGCTGCTTTGGTGGCCAGTTGACACAAAGGTCTCAGCGTCTTGGCTTTTACATGTTGTTCTACTCCAGATCACAAACACCCACACTCAGTATTGCACTGTTTTTCAAAATCTATTGACTTCAGGTAAATGGGCCATTTTGACCATTCCTACCGCAGTGTGTCGGAAGGGCTTTCAGATGCACGCTCCACACCAGAGTGACCAGCCATTCAGTGAAAACATTTCTGAAAGATGTAAATGGGAGAGAGAGAGAGAGAGAGAGAGAGAGAAAGAGAGAGGTGAGAGAGAGAGAGAGGGAGAAAGAAAGAGTGAAAGAGAAAGAGAGAGTAAAAGAGAGAGAGGGAGATTAAAAGAGAGGTAAGAGAAAGTAAAAGAGAGGGAGAGAGAGAGAGAGAGAGAAAGAGAGAGAGAAAAAGAGAGGGAGAGAGAGGTGAGAGAAAGTAAAAGAGAGAGAGAGAGAGAGAGAGAAAGAGAGAGGTGAGAGAGAGAGAAAGAAAGAGTAAAAGAGAAAGAGAGAGAAAAAGAGAGAGAGGGAGAGAAAGAGAGAGGTAAGAGAAAGTAAAAGAGAGGGAGAGAGAAAGAGAGAGAGAAAAAGAGAGGGAGAGAGAGGTGAGAGAAAGAGTAAAAGAGAGAGAGAGAGAGAGAGAGAGAGAGAG
>JBBKCR010000012.1:8627294-8640614 GCA_037577295.1 Ladigesia roloffi | reverse complement strand
ACCTCTGCCATCATTTTAAGTGGGAGAACTTGCACAATCGGTGGCTGACTAAATACTTTTTTGCCCCACTGTATATTCAGATTAAAATGTGACTTTGTATATTCCATAAATGTGCATTTACTTAAACAAAAATAATAAAAACATATAGCAATGATATAAATTGCTCTCTGTACTGGAAGTTCACCCGTAACTTGATTATTTCCCCATTTTTGTCCGTGAATGACTTTAGAAGGTGCTCAACATAGACTTCTGCATAACCCTGCACATCCACCACAGATTTCAGAGAGACTGACTTCAGGGTAAGGGAAGCAGCGAAAGAGAGAGAGAGGAAGGGGAGGTGGACAGGGAGGGAGAGAGAGAGAGAGAGAGAGAGAGAGAGAGAGAGGAACAGAGAGATAGAAAGAGAGAGAGTGTAGCAGAGGGAAGAGCTAGGTGTATATTGCTCTCGGTCAGCACTTTTGCTTGAGTTAAAGGTTTATTTGTCATCTGCATTGGTGGCTGTGATCAGTCTGAAAGGTCAGCAGTCTATCACATTCTCTTATATCTCTTCCCTCATATTGACACTGCGACTGTCCATAGCCTCTCTCTTCCAGCAGGCACCCCACCAGCAGCCATGCTTTATAGATCTGAAACATGAGCTAATCTTCTCCCAAATATTATTGATAAGTATTTTCCTATGAACTGTACTCTGACATTTCCACCGTGATGAATGCTGAGGTTTCATCTTACCTGTGCAGAAGCTGAATTCTCCATAATATTTAATGTTTATTATGGAAATCCAGGCACAACACAGGCCTGTTTTATTCAAATCTATCACAGAACAACGAGCAAACACACACACACACACACACACACACACACATTACAACTCTAATTGCGTTGTGTGGTGTTAGCTGACTAAATGCATTGGTAATAATGAGGAGCTTTATCGGTATTCTCTGCACTCGCTCTGGCCAGTATCTTCCTGTTCTAGCTCGCTTCTCTTTTGACATTTATGTTTTCAATTAGACATTGCAAAAAGGAGCTATCTCTTTCTTTCTCTCTGTCTCTCTGTCTCTCTCTCTACTTCTCTCTCTTTCTCTCTCGCTCTCTCTCTCGCTCTCTCTCTCTCTCTCTCTCTCTCTCTCTCTTTCTCTCTCTTCCCTTTCCTCTCATTTTCTTGTTTTTACTAACTAAAATATTCATTTTAACCCCCTGGATAACATTCATAGCGTAGAGTGTGTCTTAGGTTTGGTGAAATATGAATATGGTAATTGACACATTTTGACAGATCCCAACATATTAATCTATTGCCACTGTCTTTTATCTCTAAAGAGCCACATATTTGTATCAATACAAATAAAGATACAATTCAAATAAACAGATTATTTAAATTTCCATTGGCCTGTAGAGTTTTGTTACATATTTGTCATCTGAACATTTTTTTATATCCATCCTATTGCAAAGGAAAGGATGCACAAAACAAATATGCATATGTGTGTGCATGTGATTTGTGAAGAGTAACATTTCTGCACTGATGTAGTCATTTATAACATATTCTAATATTTTATTGTTCATGCCTGCACTGGGTTGGATCAAGTGTGAGACCCTCCAAAGCCCCAAAGCACAGGTCATACTGGCCAATTGAATCATCCATTCCTATCTCCACAATGAGAATGTTATTTTAGAAGTTAATGTTTAGTAACTTCTAAGGACCATACTATTTGTGTTAAAAGTAAAAAGCTAAAAGCTACAAGCTAAAAGATACAGGGAGTCGTTTGCTTTTAACATGACAATCATCTTACTAATTTAAAGGGGTCTACACACCCTCAATTTTCATCTAGCTTCTTACGACAGCGTCTAGTCAAAATAAACTGGCATTGAATGCCTAATAAGTCTTTCATAGTCTTAGGACAGAAAACAACAACAACAACAACGGCGGCATGGAGGAATTGGCATATTGGGTCCCTAGACACGTTCTATCCATCATTGAATAAGGGGGGGGTTGTCGATTCATATTATTAGGAAAGCGAGCCGCAGTAAACGCTTTTTCCTTCTCTCCTGGAGATCAGAGGAGGAGTACGAGTGCTTACTGCGGGAGCTTTATAATCACATAAGATTCACATTAGCAGACCCTCACTTTGGTTTACAGTGGGCATCTAAAGCAGAATGTTGGTATGTATGCATGCATCCGCATGTATGAACATGTGTGTGTGTGTTCAGAATATATACTGCTTATTTGCCTCATGAAAGGGTAAAAGGACGAAGGCAATGTATGTAATTTCATTATCTGCTGTTGCAAGTCAGAGGTGGAATAGTAGTGAAAGAGAGAGAGAGAGAGAGAGAGAGAGAGAGAGAGAGAGAGAGAGAGAGAGAGAGAAAGAATGCTTAGCAGCATATTCTTGGCTGAAGTCCTTTAACCTCACATACCCTCAGACTTTTTCATCTTGTCACATGGGCAACCCATTGGCAGCCATTAAAATTCAGCTCATCGAGGCCAGAGTGCTGGTTCAATGGGCCGAGAACAAACAAGTGCAGGGAGTGATGAATGGCCCACATGCCTGTCTATGTCCCCTCCACATAACCTGGACATTAATTACCACAATTGGCATTGCACACTCATCAATACCCGCATTCTTTGGGGTCAGACGCAGTGGACAAGCTTGGCTGTTTAAGCCCCCCGTCATTAAAGTGGAAGTTGGCTTTGCCTGGACTTTTAATAAGAATGACTGCCAACATGCCCATAAATATACCATCTGGAAGAACCCAAAACTATGTAATGACTGGTGGAAAAATGTAGTCTTAGCATAGCTGGACAAACAGCTTAGGGTCAGCTAATCGTAAAAGGGATGGTTTGGCCAAAAAGTCAGATTTGCACAGTTCTCCTCTTCCCTCAGTAGGCCCCGGCATGTTTGGTCTTGGACGTTTGCTTGATTGGTTTTACACTGTGAAGTGATGGAAGCTAACTGTTTCAGTCACATGACCATATTAACCCTAAAATCCACTGTTTGGCTAAGATATAGATTCAGAAAACAATGTGTGTTGGTATTGCAGTTTCAAACCATTATCCAGCTTCAAAAGTAACATACAATGTACTTTTTAGTCTGTTCTATATCTATTTGCTTTCAACACATGGCAGTCTAATCACCGGTTTTTCATAATTATGACTCAAGTTAACAGCTTAGAGAGGTTAGAAACAAATGTGTGTTGATTTAGGTATCCAATTTTAACATAGTTGACCAGGGTCTGTAAACTTCCATTACACTGTGTGAATACATCTGCAAAAAATTAAACACTTTTCATCTTAAACCGGCCACAATATTGACTGCAACATCAAAAATATATAAATTTTCACAAATAATCACATTGCACTTGCTTTTTAAACTTAAAATCTAAAAATATGATGTTTGTGAAATACATTTTCCTAATAACTGCATAAAAAACTAAAGAACTTTAACACCAAATATTGTTCTGTTGACATCTCTACTCATATGTATGCAGAGAACACTGTAAATGTGGATAGTTTCTGAAGTAAAGCTTTAAGGCAGTCGTCGTCAAACTGATCCCCAGGGCCTCCCAGATGGTCCACATTTTGCTTTGCCCTTAAGTGTTGTGAGTTAGGTTAGGGATAAAAACGTGTGGACTGTCAGGGGGGCCCTGAGGACTGGTTTAAAGACCACTGCTTTAAGGGAAAAGACACTATTATAAACTTCATATAAGGTAGGGGGAAAACTATGTAAATGAGATTTTTGGAGAACATATTGCTTTAAGGGTAGAGGCTCTGGCTCAGTTTGACACTATTTTGGGTAAAAATAAATCTTGGCTAGAATCTTTCAGATAATTCTGTTTGGATAATCCTTGTATTAAAAAAAAAGATAAGCAGAATGTCAACCCGAGCTTCAGTGACTGCCAGCATCTTACACCGTGTAGGCCTGAACTCCTTCTTCTTTACACTGTGTGACTTTGCTGTAATGACCAGGAGGACAGCACAATACCTCAGAGGACAGGGCCTTGGACCCCTGACTTTGGCCACAATTCAATCCATCTGCCACCCTGTTCTCTCCTTCACCTTGCTAAGCTGATTCATGCAAAACACCCCTCACTCTCCCTCCTTTTTTCCTCCTACTGGCAGAATTAGTTTGGCGGTCACTGAATTTAATTGCAGAATGTCGCCCAAAGTAGCCTCTTGTCATCTTCTAATGTAAATAGCCCGCATAGCGGCTTGCCACGGAGTTACTTAAAGTCCCAAGTGGGCTTTAGAACATATGTACGCTTCTGACTTTGTGACTTCTGTAGCGAAGCTCATGAACAGCAGATGTTAGGAGATGGGGATCGTTTGTTGTTGTTCTTGGACTGGTGCACATCAGCTGGTGTCAGTGTATGTGCTCGCATTTATATATGCAGAGAGCTTTCCTCATTAGGCAGCAGAATAAATAAAGTGAATTCAGTTCAATGTATTGACTCTTTCACTTCTACCGTCTATTGTACTAAAGGATGACAATACCATCCTCAGTGTTAGAAAACAGCAACCTATCCTTACTCTGCATGCAAATGAGTTTTATCATTTATTTAAATCATTTATTTATATTATTTATTACTGGGTTGGGCGAGATTTACAGAAAAAGTGATAAAAACTCATTTCAACCTGATGAGAGAAGAACATATTTTAAAAATGATGTTTATTTTAGAAGGGTATAAAAGGCCATTCTGTTAAGCAGCATTCATAATGTCCATAATGTTGTGCACTGACAGTATATAGCAGCAAAAACTACTCCAGTGCTCCACTGCCCATCAGAAGACTTCAACTTTTTGCGTAATTGCCAGAATGCTGCTTTACATTGGTTGTACAACAAGTTAATTGCCAATTGCATCTAACTTTGTTTTGATTTGTATCAACCACATCACCCATCATAGAAGTGTAGCATTTCCATCCAGGGACTTAGCATTTAATTCAAATTCTTTTGTTTGAATGGAATTTCTTTTAACATTATGTAAATTTGAAGAATACTTGTGACTGTATTTTAGCATTGTAAATATTTTTGTATAAGTCAAGTCAGTTTATTGGCATTTCAGTCTTGGGTTGGGTTGTTTGTGTGTGTAAGAGTGTGTGTGTGTGTGTGTGTGTGTGTGTGTGTGTGTTGATGCACGTACAATTTATGATTCAGTCTTGATTGAGGAGTCCAATGGCCTGAAAGCATTGGAGGTCTGTATTCTATGGAAACAGACAGGGAGAAGGGGCAGGACTGTGTTTGTAAGATGAATGGGGTCATCCACATTGGTGGTGGCTTTGTGGATGCAGTCTGTTTTACAACTGTCCATGACAGAGGGGAGAAAGACCCTGATGATCTTCTCATCTGTCCTCACTATCCTTTGGAGGGTCTTGTACTGGAACTATTTCAATCTCATGGAGTGATGCAACTACACATGGTACTCTCTGTGGTTCCTCTATAGAATGAGAGGAGGTGGGTGGGCTCTTCCCAGGAAGTAGAGATGCTGCTGGGCCTTCCTGGTGGCAGAGCTGGTGTTGATGGCCACATGAGATTCTACATTATGTGAACACAGAAGAACTTATATGGATGATCTTCACTGAAGATATGGATGATCTACACTGAAGATATGGATGATCTACACTGAAGTTCTATTGATGTCCAGCAGAGAAGGAACCTCGGAAAATCAACAACCATCTCTTTTGTTTTGTCCACATTCAGAGACAGGATGCTGGCTCTGCACCAGTCCTCTGTAAACACCACCTCGTTGTTTCTGCTGGTCAAACCCACCACAATCGTGTCATCAGAGATTATGTGGTTTGAACTGTGTATTGCTGCCCAGTCATGGTTCAGCAGTGTGAGTAGCAGTAGGCTGAGCCCTGGGGACTCCTTTGCGCAGTGTTACTCCCGAAACTAACTGACTGAGGCCTTCCAGTCAGCAAGTCCAAAATCTAGTTATCGAGGGAGATGTTCAGGCTCAGCAGTCTCAGCTTCCCAATCAGATGCTTTTGTGTTGACTGCTGAACAGCATTCTCACATAATTGCCCTTTTGTCCAGGTGGGTGAGGGCCAGATGGAGGGTCATGAAGATGCAATCACAATCAAGCAGTTGGGACTGGACACATTTTAATGTGCCTCATGACGAGCCTCTAAAAGCGCTTCATGATGATGAGTGTGAGTGCTATGGGATGATGGGACACTGATGACTTCATTGGCAAGAGCTGGTGGTGGTGGCTTTGAAGCATGTTGGAACGAAAGTGGAGAGATATTAAATAAATGTGTGTGAGAACATCTGCCAGCTGGTCTACACATCCTCTGAACACGATGACCAGGAATGTCTGGTCCAGCAGCATTCCATTGGTTGACTCTAAGCATAGTTTTCCTCACATCACACCATGGTCAGACCGAGAACCTGGTTATTGAAGGCTTGGGTGGTCTTCCTCGCTGTCATGTCATTTTGTGCTTCAAATCATGTGTGATTCAGTGCATTTGCAAGAGAGGCCTCATTGATACAGGCCGATGGGGAAGACCAGTAATTGATTGTGGCCTAGATGCTTGGCCATCAACGTCATGGATCCTGAAAAGTGGCCATTTTCTGGGCATGTGCAGTGTTCGCTGCTCTGATGGCCCAGGACACAGTTTTACCACCTGATCTGGCAGTGTTACAGGTCCACAAAGGTGAGCACACTTCCACAGTCATCCACAGCTTATTTGGTAGTAAGAGGGACTTAGAGGCAGTAACATCAACCAATACACTGGTTGATATAGCCAGTCACTTGTGCCATGTACTCCTCCAGGTTTGTAGAGCTATCATAGGTGGCAGTCTAACCAAACATTCCTCAGTCGGTCCTGAATACTCCTGGTAGCCAGGTTTTCTTCTGCTTCAGATCAGGCTTGGCACCAGCTGTCTGTATGCTGATAGAGATGGTCTAAGTAACCAAGGTGGAAGCAGGGTTCAAACACAGTCTAGCACATTCGGCTGACTAGAGATTTGCATGATTAAACTCTCTGGTTGAGAGTTTTGAAGCGTAATGATGGTTCCGTAAAATTCAGCCAGCACACTGTAGTTAGTATTGAATCAGATATAAACAGCCACAAGCATGGTGGTGAATTGCTGAAATGAATATAGTCTACATCTAACAGTAACCAACTCCAGCAACAGTGAGCGGTGACAAGATACTAGCGTAGTGTTTATACCGTGTTGATGTAAACACACAAATATAATTCTGAAGTTGCAAGACTGGACAAGCTGGTCAGTGTGACTAGTCTTGCAACAGTTGTTACAAAAATAAGCAGTTTTTAATCCTGTGGATCAAAGTTAAATTCTAGGTGTGGGTATTTGTTTGTGCAAATATCCATTTGGCAAAATCGTCATACTCAGCATAAGCTAAATGTAAGCCAGTAGCTGCCCTAATTTGTCTTTGTGGCCTGACAGTTTTTTGTTTAAATATTCATTCCTTTAATATAAAGATTAAGTTTAATATAATGTTTTGTATGTTTTGATATTATGACCCAAGTAATTTTAACTAAGAAATAGTTTGATAAAGTAGTCATACTTCATATACAAGCTGTCTTAACATACAATGTTTCGAGTTTAAAACATACTTACTTGTCCTCATACTTACAAACCATATGGGCGAGCTATTTTGATTATGTTTGGCGGAAGAATATGCAATATGGCAACATATGAGTAAGGGAGCTTTCCCTTTTCTTTTTTATGTGGCTTAGTCATGCTTTTATGATTTCACAGCTGTGTTTGGATCGGTAGGCTACTTAGGTTACGGTTTGCTTCGACTTACACCAAAATTCGGGGTCACATTACTATTGAAGAAATGGATCTGTGGCGTAATTCAAGGACCCCTTGTAAGTATTTCTGTGCACTTTGTCTATGCCTAAGCTTGTCTAGTTGTTACAAAAATACACTGATTTAACCCTGCAGTCCTGAATTAAATTCTAGGTGTGGGTTTATGTTTGTGTAAAAAAAAAAAACATTTGTCAAAATTAATACTCAGCATAAGCTAAATGATTTGTAACAGAAGTTCCTGCCTCAGCAGTGATGTCCTGATGCTGACGCTGTCTATATCCTCAGGGCTAGGTCTCCTGCCTGTCCTCTCTCATGTCAGCCAAATCAGAAATCTCCATCTGCCAGAAACACACACACAAACAAACCATCTATTAGCTCCACATAGAAGCAGTCATTATGTACATTACCTTGCCTGTCACTTGATTTATTATTTACTTGAAGTGGGTACATAATGTGGAGGTTAAGTTTAGAATCTAGCTTTGTTCTTTCCTCCAGGGTGAATCTTATGCAAGGCTTTACATGAAAAGACTAACGGAGTTAGGAATCTGGATGATTCACTTTCTTAAGTCACAGATTAAGAAGGTTAAGGAGGTTAGCTGGTTTTGTCCTTTTACAAAACTCACCACAGGACTGATTATTTTCTGTTGGTTTTCATGACAGCCCAAGAGAATTCAACACAGAATGGACTGTTTTGGTACCTTCATTTTTATTAATGAACTTTTCAAATATGGGGATTTAATGGTATGTTTTGAATTGTTTTACAAACTATTTTTTTATGCCATTTAAGAATTTTCTTATTCTTTTATATTAAACATCTACATGTTCTAAATGTTATAATATTCCATCTACCCATTCAGCTCCTAATTCAGCCATGGCAAAAAAGAGGAGACAGTAGAAGCGGTGCAGCTCAGTGATTAAGTGGGGAACATGGGGTGCACTAATTCATGCACAGGGGTGGTGTTGTTGCCACCAAAAAAACAAAACCAAAGCAAAAAACAGTAGGAAAGAGTGTGAGCAGGAGAGAAATTCAAGCGTTTTCTTGCAGACGTTTGAATCCACCATGGTATTATTCATTAAGACAAGTGAAACACAGGCAATGTGTGAGTGTATCTCCACATAGAGCTCGCCATATGTTTAGTGTCAATATGACTTCACGGTCGCCCGAGTGGAAAATAGCTCGGAGGCCGCAGAATGCACTTGGAGAAGACTGGAGTCTTTAGATAAATAATATTCCCTAGATATGGAATATGGAAGAGAAAAGTAGAGAGAGTAAAAGGAATAAAAGCTGAAAATATAGGGCTGGGGTTTAATTACAGAAAGATGATATGTTTGGTTTAGCGAGGGAAGCAACATAGATGAGCTGCTATACTGTTCATCTCTGCACAGGAAAGAAACTGAACCTGGGTATTTTTGTTTTCCCCTTCTTCATGCTTGCTTTAAAGCTTCCTCAATATTTTTTGTGCAAATATAAATATTTTATAAGCCTGTCTAGGATAGACTAAGCCTAAGTCTTGGATTCTTAACACTTTTGGTTATAAGTAACACATTTTTTTGGCATTTTTCTATTGAGCTTCACAGGGGGTGGTGGTATCTCAGTGGTTAATGGTGGTAGTCCAGGTAGTCATGGGTTCGAATCCTAACTGTAGCAACATCACTGGGTTCCTGTGCAAGACCCTTAACCCCAAGTTGCCCCAGGGAGACTGTCCCCTTTAATAATGGAATGGAAGTCGCTTTGGATAAAAGCATCTGCTAAATACTGTACATGTAAATGAGTGACATTTCAGCGGTCATTTGCATGACTGCTTTCTGATCTCTCTTTATCCTTTAGAATGACACCTGCTGTTGTTGTTTCTATGTTTTTAAGATGATATATGGAATTTTAATCTGTTCTGACTGGTTGCCATATATTATACCTCATTCAAAAACCAGTGCAGGCTAAAACACCCTTTACAGTTTCGATATGGACGGTTGGCCTAAAGTGCAGCAGGTGGATATTTAAAGTGCATTGATATCTGTAGGGTAAAGAAAGACTCCCAACAAGAAACGTTATGTAAAAGAAAGAGAAAATTCATGAAAGGTCAGTTAATTATCCATTCGCATACATTTCAAGAAGAATTTTAGCCATATGAATGGGGAAATAAATTGTACGTTTAACATACCTCATAAAGATAAACACCAAATACCAAGTGTGGAAACTTCTTCCAGAATTGTTAACAGTGTGTTTTATGGAGTGGTCTTTACTTGCAGTCCTCTGTTGTGTCTGACTGTTCCTTTAACAGAGCCAGTCTTTTTAATAGCCTTCAGTGCCGATTCACAGGAGGTACATTTACCAAATGGGCCTCTCAGCCTTCTGAAAACAGAAGCATTTGGATGACAAGCAAACAGAAAGCTGTTAATTGGACTGACATTTTGTAGAACACATTTTCATATGCTAATATGACACTATTTACCTAGGAAATGTCCTAGGTGAAGCTATTAGGAGAGGTAAATGGGGTATTTAAACTCCACACAATGGCCCTGTGTTTATGTTTGAGTCAATGGAAACATATGTAGAAATGGATGTTTTGAATGCCCATGCAATCACAAATGTAAAAGTATAAATCAGAGGCAAAGAGAGCCTTGTATCAAAGATTAGAACTTGGCTTACAGGTAAATGTTATGTAACAGATTTGGATATTTTCCAGATATGCTTTTAAAAGTAATTTTTTTTAAACTTTACCAAACTTTTTGTTCCCTACAGGACATGGCATTGAATCGTTCTTTGGAATAACCATTCTCATGAACAAGTTGTGTGTGAAGAATGTTTTGGACAACAGTTAATGCTACATGAAGCCATGAAGACACTTAGTAACCTTTGAAGAGCGTAAAATGATACATGCCAAAATTAATTGACGTTCTTGTCATTGCTCAAAACTAATTCTCACAAAACTTGAAAGTTCAAATTACCTTTATAGCAAATTTGACACCAACTACAGCTCCTGTACTTTTGTCCTCTTCCTCTGTCTGGTAGACCAGACTCTCGCAGAGCCGTGACACTGTCCTTGCCCATTGACACCATTGATTTCACCTCAACCAGTTTAAGATAGAGTGCTGGCCAATTAAGCACATAGTAGATCGCTGGCTGAGTGATGCCCTCGCATTGTTATCGAGTTGTGTATTCTTCCCCCTCGGCTGACATTGGAGTGATCGACCCAACATTTTAATCCCAATTTAAGAAACCGTGAGAAATGCAAACGTGGTCCTTTTTTTTTCAATAAGTGGGGCAAGGAACTGTAATTTGTGTCCACAAACCATAACACCCAACTCTAAGCACTTTGTTTCACTCTCCCCTGCCTGACTTTGATTAAGATAGATTTAGTGTGATGTCATGTGAGAAACTAATTAATCATTTTTGGAATGAGGTCTGTGTCGATGTAGCAGTGATAAGTGTTTGCACTCTTTAATGCAGCCACATCTACTTGCTTGAGCGGAGGATTGATGGCAAGCGTAGACTTTTTGCTGATGCTGTTCATATTACTGCACCTCTTTGTAGAGCCGATCTAACACGCTGGCCTGATGGGAGACTCATGAATGCATTAGAATACTACCGCACAATCTACAGTTGGGTATTGATTATGGTTTAAGTCAATCATTCGACTCATTACAAAGAGAAAGTCTCTCTGGCGCAATGGCGCAATGGTGCCCCTGTTCCCGAGGTTGATAACATGCCGAGAAAAATACGAGAAATAGTTTTGTGGAAAAATAAGCCCTTGAATGGAGTCACTGCATGATAGCATGATGTTGTTGTTCTGTAGTAAACAAACCGCCTCCCTGGGGGCAAACACAGGGCTAACATCTGGCTAGAACAGTCGGGTATGTCCACTCCGAGTTCCTCTTAACAACTAATTAGTGAGGAAGAGCAAAGGAGAGGAGTTGGAGGGGAGACACACTCCACTAGAATTTGTGTTCCAGATCATTTTTGCACTGTAATATATACGACCCATATACCTCAGCAGGAGCGGCCAAATAAAGCTAAGAAACAGCATAAGTTTGAAAAGATTAAGGGTGAATTAAACGATGATCTTGAGCCTTTCACCTTACAGATATTATTTCAAGCTGTTTAATTTTGCTGCTCTAAAATGATTATATGTTGAAAACAATTATTCTGGTTATATGCTAGGTTACCAAAAAGACAAAATTGAAAAAATGTTAGAAGCTGGTTTCTGAAAGGAAAATTTATTTATCATGAAAAAAATGTAATTACTTTTATATCTGTTAGAGAAGTATGGTATGTGACTTCCAATTTAACTGGCAATGCAAAATATTGATTGAAGCCTGTCAACCAATCAGTCGGTCTCTAAGCACCGTTTCTTCCTTCAAACTGGTTAAATACTCTTAGAGTGCTTTCACACATGCCTCATTTAGTTCGGTTGAATTGCACCAGAGTTCGTTTTCCCAGTTGGTGCGGTTTGTTTGGGCATGTGAGAATGAAAAAATCACACCCAAGTCTACACTAAAAGTGGACAAAAAAGCGTACCGAGACCTCCTTGAAGATGTGGAGTGGGTTGTTTGTAGTGAGAACACGATCTGAACTAAAACAGACCCAACTTCAAAAAGTACTGCACATTTTTGCACTTATCCAGCTGCCATAGCTGCACTGTGTATTATGGGATGAGGATACGTATTTGTTTACAGATAGCATTTTAGCAACATTAATGACATGGAGCTTGGAGCTTTGAGGAGGTGTAAAGCCTCATCAGTAGAACAGTGCAGGGTTAAGGCAAAGAAACTCTGCCAGCAGTATCCAAGTGTTGGATACCTGCAAGTTAATTCTGACCAATCAAAAAGCAGTCTAGGAAAAAATATTCATTGGCAAATCTGGCCAATGAGTGATGTATATGTTGTTATTTGACTGTATTTTGGTTCATTTCAACTGGTCCGCACCAAAGTACTCAAGTGTTGTGTGTAAAGGACCTGAAACGCCAGAAAAATTGTACAATGTATCATTTGTTGCTCTTGGTATGGACCAACGTAACCCAACCACATATGTAAAAGCACCCTTAATTTTAGGTTGCAGAAAATCAGTCAGAAATATTGTTGGGGTGCTGAGGTAGTATGTAGTTGTTTTTTTGTTAGCCTGATATGTTTGTTTGTTTGTGTTCCTGAAGCAAATAAATATATATTTTTATGTAAATACATGGCCAAAGCTCTAAGGTAAGCTGAACTTTATCCTGAACTTTATCTTAGTTGCTGTATGTGTTAACACTCTTTTTAGCTGCTGACAGTTGAATAAATTAAGTTAAATGTAATGATGAATCTTAATGCACTCACAATTGAATTAGTCTGCGGAAAGAGCTAATGTTGGAGCTTTCCTCCTCAGTGGAAACTATGTGGAAAAAAGTATTAGAACACACCTCAACTGGACGTGTCCTAAGACTAGGCCCCTTATTGCCAGTGAAGGACAGTTTTAATACTTTAGCAGACCAAGACATTTTGGACAATACCATGCTTCTAACATTGTGGACACAGTTTAGGGAAGAACCTTTTCTATTTCAGCATGACTGTGTCCCAG
>JBBKCR010000012.1:8570197-8593502 GCA_037577295.1 Ladigesia roloffi | reverse complement strand
GTGTGTGTGTGTGTGTGTTTGTGTGTGTGTGTGTGTGTGTGTGTGTGTGTGTGTGTGTGTGTGTGTGTGTTTATGTTTCTGCATGAACATGCGAGATCATGTGTGCTTGTGCATGAGTGGTCGACTTGTTTGAGTATTCATGTGTTTGGTAGACAACAATATGTGTCAGAAACACAACACATCACAACACACTACATCACGGCATTATATACAGAGGCTAATAGAACACTAAAGAATCCGGACACACTGAATCCGGACACACTGACCATGTTCCATTGCACATTGGAATGATGTGTTCCAGTTTGGAAGGTGCACATTAATAAAAATGCTGGCTGCTCATCATATGCCTGGCCACATAGTGCGATACTGCAATTAATCCAGTGCCACTATGGTGAAAAAAAGGCTTTTTCATTTTCAGCTCATGGGTCTTTCATTTCTAATCCATTCTTAGTATATCACCACGATGGAATGGAAAATTCCCTCATTTATTATGTAGTCCTTCAAACAGGCCAGTGACACATTCCCCATTCTGCTTAAAATGAAAATCATCACAGTTGGAACAAAACCATCTGCATTTTGTCATTTCTAATATTCATTGCACTGTACTAATAGACACATGGCAAATGGATCACAGTGATTGCTTAAATAATTTGGATAACATTTCTGTATATGTATTGCACTGAAAAAAAAAAAAATATATATATATATATATATATATTTAAGTTGCACAGAAATTGTGTACACTCCTGCAATGAAATGCAATAACTGGTTAAGTAAAAAAAAATAGATAACGAGGATAAAAATCCTTTCATAAGTGGGTCACACTGATAAATGCTATTCAACTCTTGTTTGAAAACAATCCAATGATTTGATTGAGGTGTTTTTATTAAGAAAATGAGGATAAATCAAATGTGTTGCTCAGGTGAATGATGCTGTATCACTGTTAAGTGTGGCTGGCTGTTAAACAGTTGCTGCAGCCACAGCAAATTTCTAATTTAGCTATCATGAGACATTGGTAAAACACTTTGAACACTTTGACTGAATGGTCACTTCACATTTATCATCCAGTGATATCAGCATCCCCTTTGTGTGTGCATGTGTGTATATGTATAATTGAATGTGTATATTGTTTAGAGTCTGTCTGGTCAGTGCAATGTTGGCCAGTTTTGTACTAACCACTGGTGTGAGTGAGTCTGGATTTGCTGATGTTGCTGCTAGCATCTATAAAATTGAGCAGTGGGCCATGCAGGCTTGAGTAAGCATTGCGATGCCTTGCCAGGAATGCCTTTGTGAGGTGCAAGAGGAGGCCAATTAGTAAATTGTAGTCAGCAAGCATTCACATATGGGCTCACATGTTTCCTAATAACTACTCAGTGATATTAAGTGGAGCTAAATCAAAATATCAGCAAGTTGCAGAGAGCTGGAATGTGTTAACAGAAGCCTTTATTTAACCTGAGCTGCCTTTTAGATGACATTGCAGAGAAATGCATAATTTATTGTAGTTAGTTCATGTCCTTCAGTTGATGAATGGTCAAAAGATGATGGAATGCAAGTGCATTACCTTCCCGGTGATATTCTAGTTTACTGGTATCAATTAAAATAAAGACAGGATTTAAGTCTATATATCCCATCTAGCTCTAGAACAGAAGATGCTAAATGTACAACATGGAAATTACATGCATAATAATGTACCATCATGCTGTGAAGGGGAAATTATCTGTGCATCCATTCTGCCATGTTATTATGAATGGAGCCGGATCAACATCATGTAATCACGGATATATGACAGAGCAGAACAGATTGGACATGCATCAATTCTTTCAATTGCTATCTAATATGGAATTTAACTAGGTAAAAATGATCAAGAGTCTCCTGCAAAATGTGAAAATTAAGGACTGCACCAAGCTATCATGCATGCAGCATCGAAAGCAACTTAGCATATTACGAACATATTAAAGCGAATGAAACGTCCGTGCCTACAGGCTCTGTAATCCATGAACCCATAAAGTCACTTAATTTCACATGGAGACAAACTAATCATGTTTTGATATTTCCTCATCATCTTTTTAAGGAAGTTATTTAGTCCTTGCTGTTTGCAAAAGTAATTATTACCATAAGCACAATAGGCCTCTTGATTAGTTTGCAGAGACAGGCAAAAATGAGAGCATAATTTGTTTATTCTTCCTTCGCTCCTGTATCCGTATGAGACTCATTTCCTCACAGCACATAATTGAGCTAATTTCTGATGTCAGAATTGTTCAACCTTGAACAAAATTTTAAAGCAGCAAAACTTCCCTAAACACTGCCTTGCCATGTACCTTGAATATTAACTGAGAGCCGAGAAGTCAGATTTTTCTCTCCAAGTCAGATTGGAGTCAACAAAAATTGAAAGAAAAAAAGCAACTAATAAAATATTAGAGATATCAGTACATAAGGACATAACCTGTCACACACATACTGAAATGCTGGAATTTCAATTTGAAGAATGAAAAATGTGAAGAAAATACCAGAAATTCTATGTATAATACAATAAAAAGAGATACTAATTCATGGTTTTGATTTTCCACCAAAGCAAGAAGAAATTCAAAGGAAAGGTCCAGTGGGGACACCTCTCCCACTGCTCTGTACGACCCTGTCTCTATTCACATCCGTTATGCTTCAAGGACTTACTGTATTCCAGCTTTCTTTTCATTTGACACTGACTGTGTTTCCCCGGCAAATGGAGCAGATTGGATCTTGTGTATTCAATCCCTGCTGGATGCCAAACCCAGGAACACAGCACAGAGCCTCTTAGTCAAAGCATTTAGAAACACTGCAATACAAAAAATCTGTCTCCTGGCAAAAATGGCGTGATTTAGTGTGGAGGAGGCCAAACCCACTCTGCTTATTTTTTCTTTAGTACAGTGCAGCAGCCCAGATATGCACATAAATACACATGACTACACATAAACAGACAGACATGCAGACAGACGGACGAATAGTCATACAGTAAGACAGATGGATGGAAAAACATACAGGTGGACAGATAGATGGATAGATACATGAAAATATCCCTGTTTGTTGTTTTGTACGTAAAAAAAACCCAAAACAATTGCACAAAGCAGCAGAACGTCTCGAATCATGAATGTCTTGGGGCATTTGTCCATGTTATGGACAAAAGAATTCATTGAACAACTGACCCCCTCAGAGCACAGCAGGTGTAGTGTGTCTGGGATTAAGACGTTTTTTAAATTGACTCATTATTTCATGTGCTTATCTCATCGCCGCCTTATCTCGCGACTGCCCGCAACCAAATAAAAACCCAAATAAGTAACCTTCATAATCTTCCACTACAAACACAACCTTCTCTCTGAGCATTCCTTTATCTTTACCTGAAAGTCTGAACTCTACTATCACCTTGGCTTCTATCTTACCTGGCTGCAAATTTAATCCACATGGGCTCTCCCCCCTCTTCATATGCACAAGTTGGGAGGAAATTATTTGTCAAAGTGAATGTCATCTAATTTAGCCTTGCTTAGACGCTGCTGTGATAAGATCTCTCCGACTGGATTCAGCCAGGGTTTGCCGTTCAAATATATTGTTCAGCGGGTAGCCTTTTTAAGATCTCAATCTAGCAAGAGTCGCTTTCTCCGCCTTTACGCACCCAGCCTCCCTCCCTCGCTCCCTCTTTCTCCCCACTGCATTTTATTACATATGCAGGCCGTTTGACTAATGCACTTCAGTCCTGGCTGGCCGCCACATGCCAATTTATAACACGATAGCTCGACCCCCTTCATGCATACCAAGCAATGTCGATTTGTTGTATTGCCTTATGAGCATGGTAGCCCCCCTCCCACACACGTTTCATTCTCTCTATTCTCTCCGCACTGAAGAAATACCTGCAAGCTGCAGCAGATGTGGATTAAAGCGGCTGTGGTACCGCATGTGAATATCCTGGAAAATGATTTTTTATGTAAGGGGGAAAAAAAAGCAGGACATGGAACTGGTATTGTATATGATGGCAAGGATTCAAATGAGGAACATACCACAGTTGTGGGAGTACCTGTGTGTGGGTGCGTGTTTCGGATATCAGTGTCAGTTTATTTGCCTGGAAACTCTATGTTCCTTTCCCCCTGGGCACCTGTGTCTGCAGGGATTCAATCAGTGAAGTTCTTGGTCAGCTTGGACCTTCTGACCTCCTTATTCGCTCCATCACTATACAGACATTGAGAACGAAAAAAAAAATTGGAGCACCTTAACCTGGTCAGTCTGTGGCTAAAGGTACAGCCCAGGTGGATCACCACACTGTGGAGTGGATGGTCTACATTGTTCATAATAGCCTGATGTCTGGACAATATTCTCCTTGTAGCCACATTTCCATGCTATCCATTTCCTCACCCACCACAGAGCAAGCTTTCCTGACCAGTTTGTTGAGTCTCTTCTTGTCTGCCACTTTCATGCTACCACTCCAGCACACCACAGCTTAGAAGATGGCACTGGCCACAAAAGACTCACAGAACATCTGCAACATGGTGTTGCAGACTTTAAAAGTTCAGAGTCCATGTAGAAACCACAGCCTACTTTGACCCCTTTTGTAAGTGGCCAGCAAGTTTTTGGAGCAGTCCAGTTTATTGTCAAGGTGTACACCCAGATATTTATAGTCCTGAACAATCTCTACATCCACCCCACTAATGGAGTGACAGGGGACTGTGATCTTCTCAAGTCAACCACCAGTTCTTTTGATTTTTGGATGTTGAGCTGAAGTTTATTTAGCTCACACCAATCCACAAAAATGTGAGGCTATAAAGTATTATTTATTAATGTAGATTATCAGCAGCTAATATGATGAAAAGTTATAAAGAGCTTTGAAAATAGAAAGAAAGAGAGAGAGAGAGAGAGAGAAAGAGAGAGAAAGAGAGAGAGAGAGAGAGAGAGAGAGAGAGAGAGAGAGAGAGACTCTTTCCATAGTGGAAATGCCACCAGAAGATGTATCTACATTTATTATAGAAAAGTGATTTAATCAGAGTTCAACCATCTATTTTTACATTGTCTATTTTTTGCTACCTTGAAAATGTCAGCAATTTTCCCATTCCCATGCACCTCACTCCTCCACTAGAGCGGGTGCATTTAAATATCAGGCTTTACAGGTAGCTGTCAGTACACTGCAGCATCTGGACCTTGATCTTAGCTGTGTCTCAGTATACCTCCACAAATGTTTTCTTTCTTTCTCTCTTTTTCTTCTCATTTAGCACAACTTCCTATATGAACCAATTACTGAACTGAAATTTAGCTTCTGTGTTTGTCTGTACATTCTGTATAGTGGTAAAATGACCGAGGGAAAAAAAAACAAACAAATAATTGGAGTTAGCTTTGCTGCTAAAGTTTAGGGACTAACTGAGTTTGATAAACAAACAAGAAAAAAAACCCAACTCATTCAATAAAGCCTGCTAATTAATTTGCTAATCAAGCTCCTTACTAATTAGATGGAGAAAATCATTACTAAACCGGGGGCTAACATGTGCATTGCAGGAACATTGCTATTTGATTTGACTGTAGGTTTTTTTTTTTTTCCAGTAGCAGTGATTGGAAAGCCCATGTAGAAAGCATGGCGCAAGCTAAAACCCGACTCCCCTCTCAGGCTGAAGGGTTTTAGAGAGCACTTCAGTTCAGTCGGCACAGAACACTGCCTCACAGTGTTAGCCATCGTCCAGCTACCTCAGCCTGACCCAGCCAGATGTGGCAGTGATGACCTCTGCGGTCAACAATAGCGGCGCTCTCTAGAGAAGAGCCGGCATAATTACCGGCGCTGCTTTTTTCAGTGGAATGTGCTGGAAAAGACGAGAGTCACCGATGGCCACTCAGCACTTCAACCTGAGAGAGGTGTGGGTGGCGGTGGGGTTGGTGCTGAGGGGGGGTGTGGTTGGCTGGAAACAGACCAGCAGGGAAAGGTTATGATGCTAAACATAGGTGCTAGCAATGTGGGAACGAGAGGAAGATGGAGGCAGGTGGGATGGCGGGGACGTTTAGGTCGCAGAGGTTGTTAAGAGGTATTATTAAGTGAAGGGAGTCGCAGAATACTTTTGCATTCATTCCATTGTTACCGAGAGCCTCCGCTGTCACCTTTTACTCGCTGACTTCCTTGTGACTTAATGCCTGAAGCTCGGATAATTGGTGGTGTCTTGCCAAGAGAGAGAAATGCATCTAAGTAGGAGCGAGACACCAAATAATAAATAAGAAGAGCTAGAGCTGTGTTCCCGTGGAGATGGGTGGAGCAGATATTGCTGATAAAGAGAGCCAGGTTTGGACCCAGTGCTGAGTCTTTGGCTTTCCCTTGGCAGAGACATTTGTTAAAAGTTAATGCTGGGCTTTTTTGGGTTTTGATGGATGGTGGTGATCTGCATCAGTCTTATTCCATGAGGACACAAGTGCTATGCTAACACAGCACCTGGCATCCCCTTCCAGCCAAGAAGAATGAAGAAAAACAACTCTGCAGGTTTAAGCTCCAGGCTCGGGATCGGGCCTCAAGTCATAAGACGTCACCTAGAACAAAACATATTAAGGTTTGTGAAGCTGATATCTTTAATGCATATGCAAAATTACATTAACAAGGGAGGTGCACCTACCTTGTACTCTCATTTATTGGCCATTTTATTAGGTTTGCTCCTGAATGGTAATTGGTTTGGGAACACAGGTCTAAATCAGTGTAGAACTGTTAAAGTAGATTGCTCACAACGCTGTTTGGGAACCAAATTGTTCTTTCATGCCATCATTCTAAGAACTATTTTTGGCACTTTTATATTCTTAGATTGATGGTGCAATCTACTGACCCTAGCTTGTCAGAACAAATTGTCAACTACTAACTATCCTGTCTTTTTCCATCAATGGGTAGGGACCAACACAGCAGTGAGACCAATCTAATAGTGTTATGTTAGTGCTGCAATGATGTGAGTGCAGCAGCCACAACAAGGGGCTTTTTAAATACAGTGTATGTATCCTGCCCTTGTTGTTCATCTCTATTTACAGTTCATATGTTTATAACAGATCTGAGGACAGCGGAGTAGATGGAGGTGGCAGTATCATAACAATCTAATCAAATCTCAGCTTGTTACGAGTGAAGGCAGGTAATCAAACGAAATGAAGGGTTAACAGTCCGTGTATCCCTTGATTGAGTTGCCGCAACCCGTCAGGGGGGTTTTCCGCATGCATGGAGACAACACGTCCATAAGTGCGCCATGAATCAAAAGCACTGCCGAATTCCAGATGATTAGTCTGTCACACCGAAACCGAGTTCATTCACCCATATCCACACCTGGGCTTTACCATATAAATGACAAGTCATTTACCCGGGAAGAGCTTCCAGATCGCCTCCACAAGGCCTTTGATTGGTTGATGGGGAATTAGCCCTCAGACTAACTGCCTGGATAACCTTTGTGCACCGTATTGCATGTTACAGTTATAGGAGCCTTGCATGATTAATATAGTACACTGCACAATATTTTACCATGTCTGATTTACCAATTATGAGCTTTTTTTCTGTATGGGTCGTGTCACTGAAACAAAAGTGTGGCATACTCCAGCTGGCTTTACTCCTGTGTTCTCAGGGGTGGGCATGTGCAGCTGTACTCTACAGCACTGAAACATGTCCACTGTTAATGGGTGCTTTGGGACAGGTGGTCAACCAAGAAATTGTTCTCTTTTGCTGGCCATGTTTCTCTGTGAGCTTATGGAAACAGTGTGTAGGTATTAAAGAAGAAAAGAAGGTATGCCACAGAGGAGGCTGATTTCGTGCCAGGGGTTTGAATTTAGCTCCATCCCAAGGGGGCAGAACAGGAGCTTCCCTCCTGAGGGTACTCTCTCTATCTGCCTCTTTAGTCTTCTCCCACTGCAAATGAAGCACAGCGCTGAGGTCACTATTCCACCCACTCAGCCTCTGCTGAGAGCGAGCATGTGTGTATAATGTATGTAATGTAAGGTTTTTGTGTATAGGTGTCAGTGAGTGCTCATTTCATGCTAACAGAATCATACACATCTGCGTTCATACATGGATGCGTATTTTTACACTCAGTGACACTGAAAAAACAAGTATCCGGTGAGGACATCCTCTCAGGGTTCCACGTCATTATCTGTGCACAAGGGTGCTTTTGTTTCCATACACTAGGAAGACATAAATATTCTGGCTAGAGAGGAAAAAAAGAATAAAATGGTTAAGCTACCTTGTTGTTGTTGCTTAAATACGCCAATAAAACAACCTTTATTTTCCATTCAAAGCATTCAAAAGCAGCTGCTCTGTTTAAATGATGCAGAAAAATGACTGATTTGTAAAAATGGAAATGCCTTGTTTTGAAGTTATTGTGATGATTTAAGAATCCTAAGAATAATTCAATTGAAAATTGTCTTCCCAAAATTTGTGTGGCAAGTTAGACTCCAAGAGGCAAATGACAGTCTGGATAAGGGTGTTGGCCAAATGCCAAAGATTAAATAATGTCAATACATGAATCCACTGCTTAACAAGACATCAAACATTACCAAACTTGATAAACTGCATCACTATGACATAATAGGGCGTGGGTGGGCTACAAGAATACATAGTATACACCGTAATGCTGCACATGAGCGAGGGGGTTGGCGTCCCCTGCTATTCTTACCTACACCATGTCGGCCTGTAAAGCACAAATGTTTTTTGACTTATTTTTTTATTTATTTTTTATTTTTCAGCTACATATTTACGTGTATGTCCTTTTCTTTTTCTGTGGCTTAGTTGTTTTTTAAGTTCTAGATTATGGTTTTACAGTTGTGTTATGAAATGGCTATGGTGCATTTTGACACCAAAATCCTGGTTACAACACTATTGATGGAACAGATCTGTGTCAGGGCCCCAGTATTTAATACAGATCAAATCTAGGACCTCCTGTATTTGGAAGAAAGGATGTGAAACATTTTATTGGATGTGCTGCAACCGACACATTTCAATATCTCAACAATAGTTTAAATGAAAAATTTAAATTTAATATGTTTATACTTGGTAACATTTGTTCCATTTGACTCGCTCAACAATACCAGCCAATCAAAATTCAGCAATCAATACATGCCTGTGTGAATGGCCAGTCTTAATTAAAATTTGTGAACCCATTCATAATGGCATGGAGGTGCTATTTACCCACCCCTATAAAAATCAGCCATAAAGTCATAAAGCAATAAAGTCATACAATATGTTTTTTTCTGTCTCTGGGATATTATTTGGCCTACCTTCAAAATTCACTATGCCTTTAAATCCTTACATTAAACATTTTCTGTGTAGAAAAGTCCAAATTCAGATTTCCACGAAGAATAAAATAATCAACAAACCTTGTTGTTACAAACGTAATTACACACATAACTACATTACAACATTTTCTCTCATTCTCTCAACTTCTGCAGTGGTTATATTTTGCATAATAGTCTAGTTTATCTCGTTCAGTTTATTACTTTTTTATTTCGGGGTGGCCAATAAATTATTATTATTCAATACATAATATGTGAATTTATTCATCTACTCCAGGGTTGTGTGAAAGTGTTCATTAAAAGATCACCACTTTTGAAATATAAGATTTTGATTTATGCAGTTCTTTAAAATATCTCTCCTTATCAATACAGATTTTTGAAACGATTGGCATATCAGACTGCTTTTTCACATTTTTCAAAAATATTTCACTCTTAAATGAAAACCTACAATAATTTTAGATTCAACATTTCATGTTGGACTTACCAACAGAAATATCCCAGATTTTTAAGGAATTAAATCTTGCTACCTGATCGTACATTAACGTTGAGGACATGGTTATTTCTCTGCTTAACAATGATGGAGATGGAAGTTTTGTTTAAACAGTGGAAAAATAATGAAGTCTAAAAATATTCTTGTGTATGTGTGATCAACTCCATAATCTTTCTGAAAGGCCATTATCAGCGGCTTTTTGGCCACAATGCCAAGCCTATTGCCTCCTCTCTCTCTCACACACACACACACAGGCTACTAATCTCATGCTAATGGACTTTCCACCCCTCGCGTCAACTGTCTCAAACTATTAGGGACTGCCGTGCAGTGGGGGTTTGACAGGAAGAGGGCAGGGAGAGGATCCTCTGCACACCTTACAGATGCTCCCTGTCCAAGCCATGCTCTCTCAGTTCACACAGTTACACAAAAAGCTCCTTCCCAACCTACCGAAGGAGTCAGCTAAGAAAAACCTGCTCCTTTCACTGTTCCTGCATTTCATACATAGTCATATTTTGGGTTTTGCTATCCCTCTTTACAGGGGAAAAATGTTTCATTACGACTGTGCATATCATTTTTAACTAGAGTTTAGTTTTATTCAATTACATTAGTTTGTTAAATATTCAAAGTGCACTGATTAAGGCTGATTAAAGGGTAAAAGTACTGCAATTTTCCCTTATTTTTAAAATTTGCCCCTTAAATAACTGAGCCTCCTGAAGAAAATGTCATAAATTTAGGATTAAGGGGTTTCACACTAACACCTTAAATCCACTTTTACGGTAAAATTAAGGGAACAGTTTACAAATTAATGGGCACTTAATCCAAATTAAGGTGTTTGGTGTATAAATGAAGGTAGAGTTAAGAATATTTTAAGTACATTGTGTTTCATAGTGTAGTGACGACCAGTAAGAACACAGTATCGTATCACCTGGATTAGCACAAAAAGTGCTAATATTTTTGTATTAGGTACAGAATGTTCTGTTTCTTTTCAGAGTTTAGGTCAAGCTGTTCCAAGAAGTCCCCTGCAATAAGTTGCATGTAAAATGTACCTTGCATAAATGGTCCAAAAAAAGATGACGTTGTGTTATTGAAGAGATGAAGAAAGGCCAAATTTGAAGAGGCCCTCTAATTAAATTTTCTTGCGTTTCCTCCATTTAGCCAGAAAATAAATCACTCCTTCAATCACATGAGAAAGAGCCGCACATTGCATGCTATTAGTCAGCCCATTCTAATAACTCACACACAGCCATTCCACTGCCCTGCATTAATGGTCTCCATTTTCACTCTGCAATAACTAGGGAGAGGTAAAGTGGCACACTCCCTCACTATCTCTCTCTTTTTTTTTCTAACATGGAGATAGCTCTCTCTTTTCTCTTGCCTGTGTATGAATGATCACAGTGGGCACCATTCAGGGATAGGTGCATCCTGCAGGATATGGGAAATAGACATTAAGGAAGAAAAAAAAAAGAAAACTAGCGCACAGTTACGGATCGATGCCTCTTTTAATTAGCATGCTGGCTAATGCACGCTCGCTAGGCGAAATGTGCCATGAGATGCGTTATATATGCAAAGCCCTAGCTTTAGTTATATAGCATGCCACATTGCTTTCCTCTAAGATGTTTCACGAAGGTCCATACAAATGCTGAATTATTTGTTTTATTGATTCCCTTCTGAATATCCTTTGGTGGTTCGGTCTCTAGGTTTTCTAACGTTCCTACCTTTTACATTTGATTTCTATCCACTGACTTTGCGAGTGGTATCCCAGACATGGGAATAAGATTATGATAAAGCGATTACTGATGAACGGAGAGAGAGAGAGAGAGAGAGAGCAAAAAGAAAAGGAAAAGGGAGAAAAAAAGCACTCTTTCAATAAAACGGGTGAAAATAGAATATTTTTCTTTGCTGCAGACCTGCTGTCTGTTTCTGCCTGGCCAGGCCTTCTCACCTACAGTGAATGTATTGTTTCATTTACCTGAATGACAAAGCTATTTTTGCTCAGGCTTGGGCCTTGTTACAAGGATACAAGGGAGCAAAGGGAGGCCAGGCTTTTTACTGAGCCATCCCAAATTGACTGTGATTCAAGGCATTTGACTTCCCTGGAGAAACAAGTCTGAACTCTTTGTTTGGTGGCTTACTCCCGCTCTCTACTGCAGACTTTCTGATGTGGGTACATGCACTTTGTTAAAGGAACTGGGGAGTGAATTTGATATCTAGATTCAAAGTCAGCACTGGAGTTTACCAAAGAACAGAAACTACAAAGTTATGGTGTCTTCACTACACCAAACCCTTTGATTGTCTGCTGTTATATCAAGGTGGCAACGTACAACAACACCCTGTTACTCTCCAAGCTTTAAAAGCTACAAAAAATTCCCCTGCCATGTGGATCTGAAGAAATTCACCACCGCAGACACCATTCGTTACAAAAGCGCAAGTTCTGACAGTCTCATCAGGCGGAAACAAATGATCGACAGGAGAAAAGAGGAGGATGGAGAGGGTTAAATGGATAAATCTACCCCAGATTAGCAGGCATCAGTTCAGTATTCGGGGTTGCACCAGCATCAAATTAATCCACTCAGTAAATGAGCACACCAGATGGCTGCGACAGAATCCAACCACACTGACAAAAATCCAGCTAATGATCCTGCTAATCCTGCAGGAATATAATACGAAATAAATGAGCAGGGGAAAGAAATGCAATAGGAGACAAAAAAGTCCATATCTGGTTCATTTGGCTACTTGCCTAGCACAAGCAACTTGTGAACTCCTGTGTACCCTTGATATTGTAGAATTTAATTCAGGAGTGAAAATTATACACTGTTCATGGTGTATCCTTGAAAATGTGGACCAGGTCATTTTTTGGCTTGGTCCACCTACTGCCTTAAGCATTGGCCTCTATGCCCAAATCTTTTTATTTTCCAGGAACACTTCGACCCACAACAATAAATGGATTAACATACAATACTAAATCATTCTTTGAAAATCAGCCCCGTTGTGGCTGTAACAGACTCAGCTCTCTTGGCTAGGCTTTTTCTACACAGCTTTGGAGAGCTTCTATAAAAAATTGTGCCCATTCAGTCAAAAGAGTATCATGCATTGGATAAAAAAGCCTTGCAATCTAGTTCCAATTCATGCCAAATGTGCTTGGTTGGGCTGAGGTCAGGGCTCTGTGCAGACCTCCACAGTCTTTATATGTGGTGGCATTGACATCACCATTCACTGTAACTAAGGGCTGAAACCAAACCCATTTTCCCTCCTCCAACAAAATGTATTGTGTTCGCTCTTGAGATACAGACATGAAGCTCAACTGTGGTCAATATGTTCAATGACTAAAGGTCAATGTGTTGTAAAAATTGTATAATATTTAGTAATGCATTTAAACAATATTTATCAAATATTTTGGGCCTACCCCACTTCAGAGGGTGCGACACTCTCATCCTAGGGACAAATATGTCTTATTCCATATCGGCTGTGTTAGGCCTAAAACGTGCCATGTTTCATATTGATTGGTGAAGTTTAATATGTGATATTATCAAAAAATATTAGTGAAACAGAAAACAAAACGTGTTATAAGTCAAGTGAACTGTTTTTAAAATTCAGTGATGAATAATCAAAACACACTTGAAGTATAATTTCATCAAGCTAAAAAAGACAATACATTTGTTAACCATAACACAGACCACACATTTAAACACACACCACAAGAGTGACTATTTGATAGTGATGATAAACACAGTAGACCCCCAAAATTCACAGGGGTTATGTTCCAAGAGCACCTGAGAATTGTGAAAAATATCCTAAAGGTTTTTTTAAGAGTAAACCCTAAATATGCCCACAAATATTCCTCTAAAACACTCTAATTTTATTTTAAACTCAGCTTAATCCATTACCATTAATAAAATAAAGAGAAAAACCCAAATGCACACTATACAGCTTATACTGACCTGCCATCTATTTTTCTTAATGATTTAGCACTAAAATCAAATTGCGGAGGATATTTGTGGATTCCACAAACGACTGAAGTATTGAACGCTGAACCACGAAATTGTGAGGGAACACTTATATTTATGGCTCCTGTCTCCATGTAACCACGGTTTATGCTGCTGTTTTTGAAGAAATTCTCTAACACAAATTTAAACCAGGTTCTAAAATACAGTGTAAAATCGATGCAATCCAGCATCCACAACTTCCTCAAACTTGAGTGGAATATGTAATCACCTGAACATGTTACATCTCCTCGCATTCTCACATAATCCTCTCATTTGTTGTGTGGCCCTCACATGAATGTGCATGAATAATGGGGATTTTGCTTTTAACCAAGCACATTGCCCATAAACTATTAGGGCAGCAGTTTTTGGGGTACAATGCCTCTGAATCACATCTGAAAATGGGTCAGTGTGGGCATTTTTTTCTCTAAGCATTTTCTAAACAATTCTTACACTTACTGGACAAAACAAATGCTGCTAAAGTATCTCTCAGGAAGCAACTAATCCCACTTCAGCAAAATTGTTGCCAGAGGGACATTTATCCTCTGAGATGAGGTTAGCAAATATGGGCTACATTACCTTCCATACTTGATTAACTCCAAGGAAAGTGTATTTGCTATTTGCCTCTCCAACATATACATGTGCACTGCCTGCAGCTAAACTGCACCAGCAGAATACTAAGCCATCAAGTGAGTGCTGCAGATACCAAAGTCATGTATCATGGCTGTGGAGTTAAGTGCGTGAAATGTAGCTTGAATATTATGCTTCATGACCCAAGTGTCAGAAAGCTGCTCTGATATTGTGTTTATAGACTGTCGCTTGAAGGTAGAGTGAAATGTCTTTACAACACTTTAGTCAGTGAGTTGCAACAAAGCTCACTCCTGAATTCCATCCCCATAAGCCTTGTTCAGCAAGACCAGAATACAGCCAGAACATTCAGATTTATGGTTAATATTATTTTTAAGACAGTGTGGACATTTTCACTTCACATTTTGGACAACGCCATGCTTTCAGATTTGTGGACACAGTTTAACATTTTCTATTCAAGCATGAGTGTGTCCCAGTGCACAAAGCCGCCCCATAAAGACACAGCTAGGTGAGTTCAGTGTGGAAGAACTTGACTGACCCACACATAACCTTGACTTCAACCCCATTCAATACCTTTAGGATAAACAGAAACTGAGATTGTGAGCCAGACCTTCTCATCCAATATCAGTGCCTGACCCCATAAATTCCCTTCAGGATGAATGGACACACTCCAAAGTCTGGTAGATAGCCTTCTAAGAATAGTAGAATCTGTTATAGCTGCTAATGGGGGACCAACTCCATATTAAAATGAGATTTGTAGACAGCTGTTCTTCTGAGATTATGTGTACTGACAGAAATCCACCTATTCGACTAAAGCTCCCTGTCCTTTTAATCTAAGGCCCTACACATTTCCATCTCTACCTTCCATTTCCTGTAATAAATGTTTTACATTTCATCCCCTCCCCATTTTCTCCCTGTTCCTAAGTTCTCTTTTAGCCCTGTCACTGTTCATCAAAAGGGAGGGGCATTGTCTGACCTCATGCAGAAGCCCAGCCCTTGGTTTCACTCACCCTACAGTCACTCTATTCTTACAATTAAGTCATGAAGTTAAAAAAATGTAGATTGCACAAGATACACGTGAACACAAGTGACTAATTGAATTGACAAGTGAATTTCGAACATTCATCGAAATACTTTTGGTGTATCCTGAGTATTAGCTATATGTTACCATGGCCATGAATAAGAATTTGAGGATGATCTGCTCTGAACAGATTAGGAATTCCTAGGTTATTTTGAGTTCTGGGATCTAGAGGCTTCTGCTGTGGACAATAAACAGCTTGCATAATGCCTGTAGACCTTCTCTTCTTCTCTGTAAACAAACAGACAGACCTAACACTGCTGAATAATTCTTTCAAACTTCAGCAAAGAAAAACAACTATCCGCTTTTCCGAGACTTTGGCCATGAATCTTTTTTTTTTTTTTTTCTTTGAAGAGTTTGATACTGAGACTACTGAGGGACTAGTTTCTCTCTTTGGTTGCTCGGCTTAGCTAACAGTGAAGAAAGAGTGCAAATGCTGCGGCAGCAGGGATTTGCCCAGTACTGAAAGCCAAATGCATTCACATAAAACAGTGCTGGAGATCAACCGCTATGGGAAAGGAACAGCAAGCAAGCCACCAGAAGCTGTCACAACGTTTCAGACGAAATGACTTCTTCCCATTTGTGAACGCGTACGCTTTGAAATGACACTATTTGTTCCGAGATTCACAGCAGAGGAAAAGTTTCAGGCCATTTGTCAGAGGTGATGAAAAAAATAATGAACATACCTTAAAAGGCGGCATGGAGGAACATGGACGGAAATCAAATGGACGTGTAGTACAGGTCGAATGGGGAAAATGGAAGCAGAAATGGTAGGCAGTTCTGCTTTGGTTCAACAAAAGCAGTCATTTTGTGTGAAAGAACAGGCTCTCTCGAACCCCCAGCACCCACACAAATACAGGAGAGTCAATAAAAGATGACACTCAAGCCCTTTCACCAGTAACTTGACAATTTTACACATGGATAAAAAGATAAAGCGAAGGCTATGACCTCCCATCTCATCTTCCAATGCCACTCCTCTCACAGGACGACCATGATCACACCTCGCTCTCTCTCATTCATACTACCAGCAGGGTCATTCAGACAAGCAGACGTTCACTTGACCGCTGCACACACCTTCTGTACTCAAAGGAAGGCATGTGCAATGCCCATTAGATCACAGGTAGAGGAATCCCAGATATTGTCTGTTTTAGCCGTCTTATTACTCCTGCTCTGTTTAAAATGTGATTCATACTCTGACACGTAAAGATTGTGAAATAACAAAGGCAACAATTATGAGCTTTGAATTTGTTTGCTTCCAATTTGTTGAAACCATAGTTCAACTAATTATTATATCAATACTAACTTATATATTAACTTTCTATTCTTCATTTATCTGACCAATCTTTTATCCAACATGTATCTCATAATTTAGTGGGGAATTGGAATGGATGGAATGACTGTATGTTTATCTCTATTGCAATTAAATGCCTGATTGGGTCCCAGAAGATATTTCGATTTCAGATTGGGCAGCAGCATTCTGATGTTGAGAATCACTGAATACAGTGAAATAAATAATAATAATAAATGGTAGCACAAAGAAAACTTCAATACAACATGCTGATATTTACTACACATGAACACACTGTAAATACTCTAGGATTAGAATAAGTTACTTTCAGAGCTATCAGAATGCACAGACCTAAAATCATATCACACTCAAAAACCTGTGCCTTATCAGCATTTTTCTGGTACATTTTGGCCTAATATCATCTTGTAGCCAAATCAACATTCACATATTCATGCACACCATGGAAAGCTCCACTAAGCAAGATGCAAAGTCATCAAGGATTCCTTCCTTTCTAAATCACACACAGAATACACCCCACAACTGATTAAGTGTATTAATGACTTACATAAGACATAAGACATGACTTGCATAAGATGCTGGAAGTGAATTCTTCTGAGGAATAAGCAGGGCTATTGATCTCTGATGTAAAGTATACACTTGCAAAACAAACTGTGTAAAATTAAAAAAAAAAAAAAAAACTTATTTTCGTACAAGTTTTTGTAGATCTAAATTTATTTTTGTTCACAAATGAATACCTCCTGTTATTTCATGGCTGTTGCAAATTGTAAAATGGCCATTTTTGTTTCATGTGAACACACCACTGCACAGCACACAGAGTCATTTATTTCTTTGCATTTAACTCATTCACCAAGGGAAGCAGTGGGCAGCCAGTGCTGCGGTGCCCAGGGACCAGAGTGTGGGGTAGTACCTTTGTCAAAAGCACTTCTAGCAGTCCTGGGATTCGTACAAAAGACCTCACTGTCTACCAGGCCACCATTCATTCCATGCAGGTACTAGATCTCATGCAGATAAATGACTGTGTCATTTTTACTGTGAATCAGATTCTGGAACATTTTAGCCCATTTCAAAATTTCTGTATTCACATTATTGCAATTTTGAGTCAGTTACTTTACGAAATGTATGAATGGCGTTATCACTTGAACTGAAATTCGGTTTCAATGTGACCACAATATTTGTCTAGAATACACCTGAATTGAATATTCAGTTTGCAAATGTTAAAGCCAATAATGCAAACTGTGCATATACTCCCTCACTAATCACATTTTTTTGAGACATGGGTCTAAGACTTGTGCATCTATCTAGCCATCTCCAACAAACCATCCTCTCAGGCACCAATGGAAATTCATGCCTTGGTTTTAAAAATTGGGAAGAACACTGAGGTGGAACCAACCTCCATGAATTGTCCTAACCCAAGGAAAGTGGAATACGTACACATGTATTACACATTTAATATCTCCATATTTTTGCGCTGTTCTACCAGATTTTGTGTCTACCAGAAATTAATGTGTGTGTTGGACAGAGAGAGGGAGAGGGAGAGAGAGAGACAGCAACAGACAGACAGACACAGAGAAAGAAAGAGAGAGAGAGAGAATGTCTGAGAGAAATCTGAAGAAAGGAGAATGACTGGTAGGAAGCAGATGTCCACTGGATTTGAAGTCAGACTCCACATAGAGATGCTGAGACTGAGATCGATAAGTTGTGTTTGAAAAGAGCAACAGTGAACTGGGGACTACAAATCGCTACAGTGTTGGTCCTCTGTACCGTGTACTGATGGCATTATTTTGCGGGTGGGCTAGCATTTAGCACAGTATGTACCACGTAGACAGCCTGTCCCTTGTGGACCAGAAAACAGAGGTCATTAAGTTCTTGCTACAGCTCAAAGAACTGTAAAAGGGACCGTTAGACGGAGAATGCTTGTTGTTAAGGAAAAGAACAAAAACAAAATATCATTACATCACACACCTCATAGGACCATCTTTTTTTAGACTGAAGAGTTGAAGAGTACATCGTTGAAATGTACCATTTGTTCACTAGTGGGCATAATCCACATTTGCAGAACCAGTCATATTTCAATTCATAATTTTGTGGTGTCACATAAACAAACACATTTACAAATATCTGCCTGTACAGCATTCTGATTCACACATTCATGTTAAAATTATAAGTAACATTTCATCCTGGATTGGATGAGGCATGATAAAGTGCGGCCAGTCATGAATGAGGTTTACTCTAAAGTTATCAGTTTATTTGTAAAGAATAAAAAGTGGCAATAAAATCCCCCCTGGTGACCTCGGTTAGGAAAAGTGGGTTTGTGAATAAATCGATAAATTAGTGATAATGAACTTAACAGAAACATCAGGTACATTTACTTTGTATTTTTTATTACTACATATTTGTAACAGTTGTCATGCACCTAATTGTCACGCATTTATTAAATCCACCATAAGATCAAGAGAAACAGGACACATTATATCACCTCAGCATTTTATAACCACAGATATGGGGATGTTTCACTTAAAATGAATTCGTGGCATGGCGAATACAAATCATAAAAGAGCATATTAATTCAGCTTCAGATCCTTGCCCTTTCATTTTACTTTCCAATTTCTCTCCCTATTCTATGGTTTTAGCCTATATGAAACGCCATCGGTGCTAAATCTCCGGTAAGAATTACCATAACAATCTATTGGTTCAATAAACCAGTCCATTATACCTCATCTGAGCATACGCTGATCTGTATAAACTTTGGAAATGTGAAGACTTTCATGCCATTGAACAGTGTCTGTAGCAGGACCAAGAGGAAAAACACTGAAATTTAGATTCAAAATGTTATTGTTACTTCTGCTCAAATAATTGGATTGTAGAGCCTAATCTTGACACATTTACTGAGTGGCTGAAATTTCATCTGGAGGACATCTGAGATTAATTCTCCTACAATCTTTTGGGCTCAGTTAATTTGCTCGTGTTGTCACAGTGATGCTCTTTGCATTTACATTTACAGGACCAAAGAAATGTATCTAAAATAACAAAAATTGTCTTATAATCTTGAACATGCTGGCCAAACATATAACACTTGACCATCACACTTAATTTATTGGACATCCCGTTCCAAAACCATGGGCAATAATATGATGTTGTTGTCACAACATTGAAAACATGATTGTGTAAAATGTATGTGTATGCTGAAGGGTTAACATGACCCATCTTTGGTGACAGCCTGAAAAACAGCCAAATCCATTATCCTTTCTCCACAAAACTTTACTGTTGTCACTAGGCTTTTCGTTATTTATCATTCTCCTGGTATCAGCCAAACCCAGTTTCATCCATTAGACTGCAAGAAAGCGAATCACTTATATGTCACAATACTAGCCCTTACAGCTGCAACATTTAGCATTACTGAGCCCATTGCACTGCCAGCGTTTGCCAGTGTTGTATTGCTCAGAGAAATCTCTATGTACTATTTTCGACACTTTTGGCGCTGATATGGTTTAAACACTTGAACCGAAAAATTAGGCCACATACTTTTGGCCATATACTGTATTTCCCCTAAATAAGTGAATTCTTCTCACACATAAATCTTCACTCAAGACATACATGCACACATTACAGGACCTCAATTCCCTTATAAGTAATAATATAAGTCCTATAATAATATTTGGTATATGTACCGTATAACATATATACAAAATACATTCATGCTAACAGATATGTTTAAATCATGTGACACCGAACCCTGAGGTGTTTGATAAGAAAAAAAATTATACACAGGTTCTGTTTTTAGGTAATAACTGTGTTTATATGTATTATGCTTTGGACACGCTAAATGACTAAGCTGCCCGATCTCTGTACTGTTAGTTCCTGGTAATCAGGAATCCTGAAAGGTTTGCACACAACATGACTGAACAGCAATAGGGGTCACACATTACAAGACCATTAGAAGAGAACTTAAAACGTTAGTCTTCAGTCTATATTTGGTCACAAATATACACACTAGAAGTGATGGGGGGCTAACAAGTTACCAAGTGCAAGAATGGCCTTGCATCCAGCTGAATAAATTGCTTTTTGAATTAACTCTTTGTTCCTTGTACAGTTTTTTCTTCCAGCAAGACCTTGTTACTTTGGCTCTGGACAGTTTGAGTAACATTATAGCCATGATGAGGCCCATTAGTTTTGAGCATTTTAGTTGGTGTAATTAAAGGCATCTTTCCAGTCGAACCCAGCACACTGCTAGTGTCCCTTATGAGAGATCAAACCATCGATACCTTATGTTACTGACTGATATTACCTTAGATTTCTATCTATTTTATTTGTCGCAGTTGGCTTTGGGGAGAAAGGCAATTTACTTGCTTGAATATGAAATATGCATATATTTACATTGCATATGGGAAATGCAAAATTAAATCCAGTGCAATGAAATTTACATGTCAAAGCTTGAGGTTAGAACTGATTAAAAATGTGAGATATTCCCAGTAGGGTACACTGCAGTCATTTGTTTGTAGGGAGAAGTCATAAACATTAAACATGAAATGCAGTTAATGAAGGAAAGTAGAAAGCAATAGAAAAACGGCAAGATTAGAGCATATTTCTGGGCTTTAATTACGCCATTCTTTTAATAACAAATTGCTTTATATGCACTTTCGTTTCTCCAGAGAAATCTTGTTTTTCTTTAAGACTGAGGAGCCACTCTTTCTAACCTTTCTTATCTTAGTCCTTTTTTTGTTCAGGCGGCGGAATAAATTCATATTTGATTTAGCTCGATAAATCACATTTGATGCTGCGTTTTTTTTTTCTCTTCATTAAAGACAATCACCTTACCTTCATAAAGTACTTTCCACCTCTAGGGGTTCTGCCTACCTTCAGAAATGCAACCATGGTCTGTGAATCTGCAATACACAAAGGTCCTCTAAATCATGAGTGGCCTGGCCAAGAATGTGTCCACCTAGAGAAAATGTGGGCACTGCAGTGAGCTCTCTCGCTCCTTCTTATTCGCAAAGCACAGATGTGATTTTCTGGCTCCAGTTCTTCTGATGCGTCTGCTTTCACCTTACCTTGCACTTAGTTAACAATGACTTTAGCATGCTGTCAACAGTCACCAAACGCAGTAGCGTTCCAGCTAGGGTTCATTTTATGTTTTTATAATGTTTGTCATAAAATTTGAACTATAATAAACAGATTTAGCTTATAATTAGAAGTGAAAAATAGAGATTTTTTCCAACAGTGTCAACACATATACACTCCATGACCAAGTGTTTGTGGACTCCTGAATCTTACATCTACATCAGATTCTCATTTCAAACTAATTTCTCCATGGATTTTGTGGTCATTGCCTTTCAACAGGAAAGCATCTTCCTTAAAATGTTGCCACAAAATTGGAAGACCATGAGTCTCTAGAATGCCCTGGATGCTGAGGCATTAATATTTTCCTGCGCTTGGGTTAAAGACCAGACTGCTAGAAAGTGAAACATGTTTCAACCATCCAGAGAATGCTTTTCCAGTGCTCCATAGGACAACGACATACAAAAATATACAATTGTCATTGCCCAGGGTGATTTTAGGTTTGTGTATGTATGCTTATCCTTGGAAATACAGCACATGAATGCCAACGAAAATTGCTTGAACTAATGTAATGAAAAAATGTCTGTTTCTACATCATTCAGGTTTTAATATGTAACCTGAACGTTGGGATGTTGTTTCTTCTAGACATTTCTACTTCACAATAAATGCACTTAAAAAGTTGACTGGGGCAGTTGATGAAAGGGAAACAACTTGACCTCTCACTTGTTAGAAAGGAATCTTATTGAAAAACATTGGTCTCTTCAATATCTGTTCACACATACCACTGTTCACCTTCATCTGTGATTCTTTCTTTCTTTTTTCTTTTGTCCATAGCATGTGTTACTGCTATCAGAACATTATTTTTTGTTGATTTGGGAAGCAAAGACTACCCCATCTAGTCAAATCCCACAGAACAGCTACTCTAACACAGATTTCTGAAAAAAAGTAACCTATTATTGAAATGTTTTGAAACATGCTTTCTGTGTAGACATTGCCTACACCTGTTACTCAATAAAAGTACCTACAGAGGGCAACTGAACATCAGAACTGGACCACAACATAAAATTAGACAGGTCATTTTAAGGTTATGAATGATCAGTAAACATTTATTTGTTTAATGAACACATTACAATTAAACAACTAATATTGTCTGCTCGTGTATGTAAGCATGTAAGCTTAACCATGGCAATCATCTTCCTCAAAGCAGTCCCAAAGAAATATCTGCTAAAAATAATAAATAAATGTTGAGCTGCATTGCATTAAATAATCTGGTGCTGGAACAAATACATTATGTGTTTGAGAGGGACCATTAAAAAGAAGGGAAGCTATACTTGTGCTCCTTGTGAAAACAGAGCAAAATGTGTTACTTCGGTTCCTCATTTGAATGATTTCTAATGTTTTAAAATTGTTTTACAAGAAGAATCAAACATACAGCACAGTTTAGCAGTCAGCATTATAGGTTGCCAATTACAAACACACACACACACACACATATACAGTGGGGAAAAAAAGTATTTAGTCAGCCACCGATTGTGCAAGTTCTCCCACTTAAAATGATGGCAGAG
>JBBKCR010000012.1:8535212-8557039 GCA_037577295.1 Ladigesia roloffi | reverse complement strand
AGTTGTTCGTTTGAGGAGTACGGACCTTGTCTGTGTGTTTATGTTCCGTGTTTTGTGTTTCTTTATTAAATATTATTGTTTACTGCTGAAGCGTCTTCCCCTTCTCCTTTCCTGCGGCAATGAGCCGTGACAATGACAAATATAATGGTGCTAGAAAGTTAGTAAACCATATCCATAAAATATTTATAATTAAGTATAAAAAAGGTCAAAAACAACAGATAAATAGACCTGAATGGCAATATTTGTTTATTTATTAAGCAAAGAATCCAATATGAAAATGCCTTGGTTTGAAAACGTATGTGAACCTATGGAATTCTCAGTTTGCTATACAAGCAAATTTGAATGTGGACACTATCCTTTTTATAAAACATACATAGTTTGTATTGTGAAACTAAAGACTTTAATGAAGAATTGACGCAATAAGTAATGAAATGAAATAACCATTTCCTTGGAAGAGGTTATGAAATAATATTTGCTTAGAAAGTGGAATTTAGCAGACACCCTTTTCCAGAGGGACTTCCAATCATTAGTTACAGGGACAGTCCACATGGAGCAACTGAGATTGTCTTGCTGAAAGACACAATGGTAGAAATTAAGGGTTTGAACTTGAGATTTTGTGGTCACCGGCAAGTTTTAACTCATGTTCTTTTGTGGTTCTGTTGTCACGTGTCTGTGTATTACATGTCTGTGGTTTTGTATATACATGTCCCTGTGTCTGTTTGTATTATTAGGTTCAGCTGTCTCTTGTTTATTCCCCGTTTGGTTTCTGTATTTATGTCAGGTTTTGTTCAGTTATTCCTAATGTCACAATCACCCCATCATTCTATCTGCCTGCCTTGTTATTCCTCCCGTTGCCTGTTCCCGTTCCGTGTTACCCCGTTTAGATTATCCTTACCGGCCATTGTGCCCTGTTTGTTTTCTCTGTTTGCTTTTTGTTTAATGAAAACTCCAAAATGGATTCCAGGTTTCCTGTCCGTGTCCTAAGAGGTAAATCACAGCGGGGTCTCGAGACCTCGACTGTGACAGGCAGATCCATGAGCTGAGGCTATTTTACTACCATTGAACCAGAACAGCTTTCCTTGATTGTATTCGGTATCCATCCATTGATTGGATAATTGCCTTTGATCACTGGGTTGTAGTGATGCAACATGCAGATGAAGGAGAAGGGAGTAATATTCTACATAGGAAGCCCTATTCCAAACTCTCTAATTGTCTGAATTTTGGGCGAGAATGGGATGCCAACCCTTATCTTAAAGCTATTAATTTTTCTTATCGTTTTTGAGTTTGTTCCACTGTAGCTGAAAAACAATACATAGCAATGATAGCTAGTTCTGGCTAACTGCGAAGTGTTTAGCAGTGTGCCACATTGTTTAATATAAACTAAATAATTAATCCATGTAGTTACAATTACTACTGTGCCTTGTTCTTGTTTCTATGTCTTTCAGAGTGGTTAAGGTCTTTGAGAGCAGATCCCCCAACAGATGTTTTGATGTTCTGAGTTTTCCTCTATGAACTTTCTGCTATGTAGCACATTCTGTTATTTTCCAGCCCAACCTCTGGGTTTTGCATTTTATCAGAATTACATGACTGCAAAAAAGTTATTGAAGTTGAGCAGAAAGTCTGGGTGGCAGAATGACAACAGGTGGAAAAAAATAGTTGTTATTTAATCCAGTTGATAGTACTTTAAGAACACAGTTCAAGCACAAAAGCCCAATAACATCACTGAAGTTGGTTCTGGTAGGAGGAAAAGGTCAACAGCTGACTGATCAGCAGTTACAAGAAGTTGTTCCTCATTTCATTTACACTCATTTCTGAAAGGTGAGTTAAATGAAACACCAGTCACTAAAGCATAATTGCAAACAGAACAAAGTAATATCTGATTATTTTGTTCAATAAAATAATTAAAACTTAATGGTTTGTGTCTCTGTTGCTATGACTCAGATGGTGGGGCAGAGTCTGGTGGTTACAGAGCTGCCCCTGTGATCAGAAGCCCATGGGTTTTAATTCCAGGACTGCTAAGTGTACCACATGATCAAGGTACCTTCCCCACAGACTCCTTTCCCCTTCTTTCCTGGCTGCCATTCTCTATGAAAATATAAAACTAATGCAATTTCAACTCACTGAGAAGGAATATGATTCTAATATTTGTCCACATGTTAGTAAGGTGTGGGAACAAGACAAATCCTTAAAAATATGGTAACCAAACATTAGGATTCCCAAAAGTTAGTTTTTATCAGGATTTTTTTAGGAAGAAGTGTTAACAGCAGGGCTCTGTTTGATACGTTTTAACTGAGACTTATCAGAATTAAACAAGCATATGTTCAAATAATTTATTTAATCTAAAACTCCTTAAGTTAAAAAAATACTGGGATCAAACTGAATGATAAAGATTTGAGTAAATTTCAACATAACATGAGGGCAAAGAGAAACTAAAAGAAGACAAAAAAATCAAATAACCAACCAAACAACCAAACAACGAACTAACCAACCAACCAACAAACAGAAATAAAAAAAACATAAGCTATAGAATAGAGAAAGAAAGAAAGAATAAACCCAGGAATAGGAAAAGTAAATTAATTAGTCTGAATAGCATGAGTGAACTTTTGTTTGTCACTATTTGAAAATGGTTACTTTCTAGTTAGTTACATGATTTTGTCCAACATTGCAGTCAAACTCATCATAACATTATTAACATTTAGAATTTAGAATTTATATGTACATTATTTTAAATGAAATCTCAGATCATATCACAATATTTTAAAAACACATGAAAAATAACTGTCTAGCGTCTGTTTGTAAAACAATAAGTTTTGTTTTTGACTAAATCTCTGATTTAGGTGTTATCCTATGCATATTTCAATTTACAGTAAAGTAGTAATGCTTTCGTTTACTTCCTTTGACATCTCCATTTCTTTTTTTACAGCTCAAATGCGATGCTTTGACTCTGGAATGCTCCCTGACCTGTGAGATTTGCAAACTTGTAATTGGCTGTCACCTAATTGCCCTCGGAATGCTGGCTGGAGAATTGTGGGTCAGCAGCCACTTATAGTAGAGGGTGGAGAAAAGGAACGGACGGGTGGTCAGGAGGAGAAAATTCTCCTGCATATGTCTCTTTTTATCTTGCAGCTCCCCTGAGAGCAATTTGCAGGGCTGAGCAGTCCAAGGCAATCCAGCAGGAGGCCTGAAAGTAAAATCCCCCCCAGCAATGCCCCCAGGAGTGGGCTGCAGGAGCAGTGAGCACAGCAGGTTAGGGGTGAGCTGTCTCTACCCTGTACAGTTTCTACTTTGCCCTTTCTCACACCCTGTATTTACAGTCCACCAGAGGATCTGGATTTGAGGCGAAGTGTTTGCCAGGATTACTATGACTGTTCATTTGGTTGGTTTGCTTTTAAACTGTTGGAAGGGGCTACTTCTTGCATTTAAGAAATCCCCTTAACCACGGACAGTTGGTTTGTAATTGCAGTATTACTATTTGCTAGAAAAAAGGAAAAAATACTTTCTACTCAAATGTTTGTTTTTGGCATATATTGGTAAATTATTTTCTAAAGTTATATAATAGATGTTGTGGACACTTTATAAATGTTTTTTATCAAAATACAGCCATGGAAAAAAATAAGATGCAACATAATTGTATTGTTTTTCTTTTATTGCCTTTGTATTTTTACTAGTGTGTTTACAATATGCATGTCACTACTGATCACACTTAATTAAAAATAAATAAAAAAATGTTTGGAGAACATTTAAAAATATAAATACACATAAATAATTGATTATACTTTGCGAATGTTACACTGCACAACACTCTTACATTGCTTTACAATTGTAAAAATTAAAAAAGAAATGTTTAGAGCGTAATGTGTGCATGTGTGACTCTGAGCCATCCCATTACAAACTGAATCAAGAGTGAAGCTGCTGGAATACAGCAAACAGAATTGCTGGTATAAAAAGCACATATAACACAAATGGAGGCATTTCTTATTTTTACACATCTCACGCTGCAATAGTTATTAATAGAATAGCATCCTGTGCATTTTACACACACTCACACACTGCCACAAATTGTACAAAGAGTGAAACATGGTCTCTATTTTTGTCATGGCTGTCTAAATAAATTTTCATTCACATTTTCAGCCACAACATAAAGCCATTTGCTTATTGTTGTTCCCAAAGCCCCTCTTGTGCTGCCAAAGTGGTTCTGACCCATCAAGACGTGGACTCCCTTGACCTTTGAAGGTACACTGTAGTATTTGGTATTAAGATTTTAGCTGTAAAAAAAAAAAGTCTGGGATGTTTATTCTAGTACATCCCCTATGCTCAGTTAAAATGAAATCTGGGGAATTTGTATGCATGTATTATTTTCCATCATGAAATAAAAGTACTTATTGAAATATATATATGGTCTCAAAGATAACCCAGTCTAAAACAATATACTAAGACATGCCATGTAGATTAGTGTAAGGCATAGACTCTGCACTGTACACATCACTATTCCATTCCTAGACAGGAACTGGGCTCAGTCTCTATTCTGCACTCAGCATGCCACTGGGCAACACACTGAGAGAGAAATGATGTGAGAACCCCTAACCCAGCTAACCCCTAGCTTTGGACTATGTCACTTTAGCTTCACATATGTGCATGGAAAAGAGACACCCGAATAGCTGGCCTTGGGCAGCGAGGCTAGTTGGTGCCAAGGCAAGCCAGGTTCTGTTGGAACATGCAGCTCCTGTGCCTGTAGCCAGGAAAGCAGGCATTTTTGCATTTTACAGTTGGCTTTCACTTCTTGTCAGAAATAATGCTCTTGCCTTGCCTTGAGAGAGTTGGAACCTACAAAGGAATTAGAGCTCCACCTCATGAAGCTCATCTATTTGTCATTTGAATTAGGAATAGAACAAATTTGTGATTCCAATCATACACTCTTAATATGGTTGTAAAAAGCACCTAAAATGGTATTTTGGGTTGTAATTAAGTAGAACTTATTTTGGTCCTACACAGAACGTTCCAATGCTTTCAAAGCATTAAAGACCCATCTACAAGATTTCCATTCATGCAACCAACGCTTTGCATGTTAAATTTTCTGGGGCAATAGTGTGTTAAAGGACCATATTACAATATAGTCATTAATAAATGTGCCAATAGAGGAAGTACTTCTGGAGACCATATTTTTGTTAATACTCAAAACCTAAGTATACACATAACAAAAAGTTCAATTAAAAGCAAATTTGCTAAAATATATACATTTCTTACTTTATACATGATAACTATTTAGGGATTTTATTTTTAAGCATGCAGTCAACAAATGCTTCAGTTAAACAAGTGCAGAACTTATACCAAACCCCAACAATAAATACTGAACTATTAATAAAGAGGACAAGACAAGTTACCTTTTGTAGTTCTGTGGAATGTAGCTCTTAGTACATTAACTGTGCAAATGTGACTTTTAATGTTATTTAATGTAAACTTTAATACTAGGTGTTCTAAATCTCTTTAACCAATACCCATTGCTTTCCATGGTTTGCGTTCTTAAACAGAAAGTTTTTGTCCACCAGAATCACATCTTTGGCTCAGTTTGGCTCAATGAACACCATGAATTACAACAGAGCCTGAAGTCCAAGCTTTGGCACCAAGAAATCCTGGCATAAACCTTGCCAAAACCCAGAAGCGCCTGTGGAAAAGTGATTAGCATGGAAACGCACTAGCTCACATGGCTTAAGCCTGGCTGAGCGAAAAGGGACTTTTTTTTAATTCAATGATAGCACTTAGGAGGCAAAAATGAGACACTTAATGGCCTGAATGACAGAAGTGAAGGACACTCCGAAGACAAGCATGACACAAGAAGCAACTAATGGCCCTGCTGGTGGTGGGTTTCATGTGACGCGCTGCTTGTTTACTTATACTGTGTCAGCCTGCATGTTTATGAGCACTGGTTGGCCACAAGCACAATGACTGAGAGGTTTTTTAGGTGGGTCCATCTGGCTTTTTGGGACGATTCGGCCCGGTTGCCCCAAAGCAGATGACAGATGTCAGAATTTGGTGAAGGTGGAGATAAATGAGACAAGTTAAATGAGTAAATGCGCAAATAAATAAGAGAAAGGTAAGGAAAAGTGTGTAGCTAATCCCCATGCCTAGTGCCTTTGTCTTAACACCTGCCGAAGTTTCCTTGATGACCAAATGAAAAGTAGATAGGCACAAACGTTAGAAAGAGAGTGGAACACAAAAGTGATGTGTCAGCTCCTCAGGGGTACCAACCTGTCGCCTGTGGGGACCTGAACCCAGGTCCAGGCCAGACAGCCTGTATGCACTCAGCATTTTCATCGGCCTGCTGTAACAGGAGCCTTGTGCAATATGCCATTCCTTCAGCTCTCACCCAGCGCCTCCCCTGCCTCCCTGGACCACCCACGTCCGCTATTCTCAGCACCCTTCAGACACATAATACATGCATATTTCTATTGTTAGCGCCTGAGGAACTGATTCACTCAGCTCTGTTGGCATGTAGAGTGGTGAGCCAGCCGCAGCAGAGCTGAGATAAGGGGAAAAAAATACAGTAGGTGATCTGAGAAATGCAGGTGACTGCAGGTGATATGGAAGGGCCATTATAAAGAGTTTTAAAGCAAAGGATAAGGAGAGTGTGAAACTGCTCATCACACTACTGACTTATTCAGATGTGTGCAGTTAATACTAAATGTATTATTATTCTAATGCTGATATGTTACATTAATGTAATTACATGTATAATCACATAGTGTTTTCTGAGTTTTAATCTCTTATCCAGAATAATGTACAATGGACAAATGTAGCATTGGTCCTTGTCCAAGGACTATTATTAGTGAAATCTAGTACAGGAACAGAACCAAATCTTAATTTGAAACAAGGAGGAACATGGCATTTCTACGACACTATGTCATCATCCTGGCATGGTAGTGATATTCTGTAGTCACAGGTTTCTAAAATATTACAACAGCAGAAGGGATAAGGGCTACATTAGTATTTGGACAATAAAATCTTCTAATGAAAAACAAAGTTGTTTTCAATGGAAGAAGAACTTCTGACAAATGTATCCCCTATTTTCAGTTTCTAACTACAACATCTAAAGCCAATTTTACATCAGATGCCTACACTGCTCGTGGTACTTGCTATTTCACTCAGAGAACAAGATATTTTTTCTCAACATTTGCTGTTTTCCAGTAATATATAAGTTAATATAACCTGACCCATACAACAATCTCATAATAAAAGATCATTATGTAGAAGACATGCCAGCGTAGCCATAAACATTCTCAATGGGGTCTTTAGTAATGGGATTTCAATTTTTTCTTCATTACTGTATTGTTCTGATGAACATCAAGCAAGCAGAAAAAAGTAGTTCAGCAACTAGCACTTTTCTGCAGGTCATCAGTAATTTTGTTGAATGCTGGATGGAAAGGTATTAGTAGAATGCAATTTAACATTCATTCTTACCATATGCAATTCATTACAAGGGTTTATCGCTGTAGTCTACTGCACCAATGCATTCTTCAAATAACTGTATTTGAAGAATGCATTGGTGCATATATAATTTTTCCATTATTTTCCAGACATAGGTTGAAAATGAACCGCATTCATTTCTAATGTATTTCAAGGTATGGATATTGTTTTCTCTCTGATAACTTTTCAAATCAATCCATTTCATGTTGTAAGGTTGTAAAGGTTTCTTAATTAGGTAGAATTGTGAGTGATTTATTCCCTATGGAAATTCTGAGGAACTATAATATTTGCAAGTGTTTCCAGTCAGGAAAGCATTTAATGCGAACCCCTGTTGACCATTGACCATTGACTGTTGATACACATTTTAGAAGTTTACAGAGCCACTTCTGCAAAACTACATGTAAGTATAAATTTTCAGTTATAATATTAAATAATTATTGCATAATTTTTATTGAAGATAATTGTGTAGTATTGTACACAGATACACAGATGTACAGAGATGAACATAACAAGTGAGAAGCTAAAGCTCTGAGACAGCTGTCTAGGGGCATTCTCTATGTTCTCTATTATCTATATATCCTTCACAGTTTGAAAGTTATTAATCCAGTTCTTCATGGCTCACTATAGTTACTGGTTAAGTCAGATTAGTATTAGTAATTATTGTTATGTTGTTGTTTGTATGAAAATTGTTCTAATAATATTCATTATTTTAGTCACAATCACTTTGAGTGTTCAACCAAGGTATTGTTTTACCAAATGTATTCCCATTCAAGGAGTAGCCACAGTGGAATGAACATAATTATTGCTGTTTGTTGAAAGCTGAAAATATGATACATTTTGAAATTAAATGATGAATTAAACTGATTTCAAACAATACTGCAAATAAATTCTGATTCTTGCCTAATTTTAGATATGAAATTAATGCAGGTCATTTGTGACCCATGTGTACAAATATAATATAATATGTCATAATTCAAGGAGAAACGACAAATGAATGAAAACAACGATTGATGTTTGTAAAAAAACAAAATAAGTGATGAAAACTTGGTATATTAAATGACAAAATCTTTTTTTTTTTTTTAAACTACCTAAGAAACTCTAACCCTTCTATAGAAAGTCTAAAGAAAATGAATGTGGGTCACTGGGGAACCATGTTATGCGTTTGAGGGGTAGTGACAAAAAAGTATTTTATTTAAAAAGGTTTAGAGATATAAATTAAAGAAAATATTTGAAATGAACAAAAACAAGTTAATTGAGGAATTCATGGAGTGTTGGCTCATGAAAATAAGTTATTGCAAAGATATAAAGCAAATTAATAAATATTTCCTTGGGTTTCATTTGAATGCCTTTACAAGACAGGTAATCATTCCCCTAGCCCTAATCTCACAACATCTATCTCTAAAATGATAGCTACTTTTTAAAAGATTACAGGAGGTCCTACTGCGATATTTATAACAATAATTTAATGTAAACTTCCTCATGGATCAGGCTGAACTTTTCGTAAAGCCATCACGGCATAAAATCTATTCAAAAGTATGCTGTTCTCACTCTTTAGGCTTTTTTTTTCATGCTAGAACAACACTTCACTACCCTAAGTTTTTTAATGTGCAGTACACAGCACTGCTGGTCTCTGCACTAACTGGTGATGGTTAGGGTGATGCTTAAGGTTAAGGTTAGGGTTAGCAGTAGGGACTTTTCCCATCTCACAGCATTTCAACCTGTTTCAACCGCTTTGCAAAAAAAAACCCCATAAGGAATCAACTTCCTAATCAACTTCCTTTCTCTCCAACTGTCTGTCAGGTATCAGTTAGTGCTGATACTGGCAGTGTTACGCAGTGTGCATTAAAATACATAGGGTAGTAAAGCATTGCCCATGCGTTGATAAAATTGTTGTCCTGGCACGAAAAGAGTAATGTTGTCCCAGCACAAAAAAGCACTAAAGCATTATCACAGTAATTGAATAGATTGTATATCCTGAAGACTTCACGAAAACTCATGAGACCAGGCTCCAGGGATACTATCAGATTATGTAACATAATACACGAGTAGCCAAGATGCTTTCTAGCTATACATATTTTTTTACCATACACAAGCAAAAATGCATCCTACGTTGAAAATTGAAGAGACATAAATATAAAGTGGTGAGTGGCCTGAGGATGTTTTTGATACATATTCTCAATCAATCTTCCCATAACCAACCTTCACCTCGATCACTCTAAAAGCAGTATGTGTTACATGGTAATTTCCTACTCATTCTGGCTCCCTTTTACTTTTTTATTCTCTTCCGCTTCCATTCCCTAGCATAGTAGGTGTTGAGATGTGAAAGGGCACCCAGTATTTCTTGTAAGCGCAAAAGGAGAAGGCTGCCTGCCCCAGGATATAATGTAACTCACGGTGCAACCTTCAAAGCCACCCCTGTTTCAAGCCCCTGAAAAGCCTGGACAGTCTTCCTTAGCAAAGATCATGATTTCATTAGCTCACTGCATGCTAGGCTACAATATACATATTGAGATTCAAAGGCCATTTAGTTATTCCAGTTTGCTAGAGAGAGCATGTCCTGTTAGATATGGCTGCCTTGGTCGGGGCAATTGTAAGTTTGTATTTGTATGCAGGCAAATCTGTGTGTGTGTGTGTGTGTGTATGGAGTTGCAATCTAAAGGCAAAGCTAGGAAATGGCCATTCACCTTAGCAAGTTAATGCCTGCTTATCCCTGCATTTTCCTAAAGGAAATGCTAACATGCCCATGTAGCCCAACACTCCTCTCTCGCTTTCCTTTTTTAGATAGCTGGACATGTGCTAGTTTTTAGGCTGCCTTTATGCATGCGGGAAAGCACCTAGCTGAGCTAATAGCATTTATCTAGTGTGGTTAGCATATCAAATACCTGCTGTCAGTGAAGATTTACATAGCCTCTTGTCTTGTGCCGTCTGTTCAGAAGGCGTGTGCGTGGGAGGAAGAAAAAAAAAAAAGCATGCATAGCATGAAGAACGGGGGCCACAAATTCAATGAGGGCATCAACTTTGTTTGATGTTCATTTCTGAGTGCTTTCTGGCGTCTGTGCAATCTTTTACCTCCCCATTAAAAGTGTTTATCGCCTCATAAGGGTCTGAGAATGGATGGGATGAAAGCACTAGAATGCTGAGATTTTTGCAGTTTTGTATGTAAAGGCCTTAACGAGTACAGGTGGTATTACCTGTGCTTTACCTTAACCCTCCCTGTAACCTTGAAGAAACTGTGTTAGTCTTAAAAGAAATTTGGACTGAGTAACTGTAGTAAGTATATATCATTGGGAGTACGTGCTTGCTAATGACGGGTATGTCTTTATTTATTTTTATGCTTGTTTATTTATTTATGTGTTTACTTATTTCTATTTACAGTGCATTGCATCTGGAATATATATTACTTTTTTTGTGCCGTATTGCAAAAAGTTAAAAAAAGGATATTTGCAATTCTTTCTATTTCCTCCTTCTTTTTTTTTTCCTTCATCCTTCCCACTCAACGGTGCCCATTTGCACCATAATCCTGTCACTTGGCTTTCTCTGTTTGATGCTGATATTTTAATTTACGCTTGGCGTGCTGCTTTATGGGCCTTGAAGGCTCCCGTCCAGGGCGCCACAATGCTCTCTTGTCACAATAAAGAGTGCGAGGCACAGCCACTGTACTGATTTGCAGGTTATGTGAGGCTGCAGAACGCCAGCTAATGCAGGTCTACTGGGCTCACAGCTGTTCACTGCAAGATAGTGACCCTTTTCTCCTCAGAAACTATTCTCCAACACCAGCAAGCCCTTCTTTTTCACCTAACCATCAATGCAATTACATTTCAAACACAGTCCCGTACATAAGCTTCTAGAAAACCGTACCAGTCAATGTCTTGGCTATAATATTACAGGCGACCCTTTAATGAACCCTAAGTGATTTTGTTATTTGAACCATTTTCAGGGTGAAATTCAGGTTGCCACTGAATACAGAAAATGTGTGCGCCTCCAGTTTAGCAGCTCAGTGCAGCCAGTCAGCGATACATTCTGAGGGTAATCAGAATCTCTCTAATGGCCTGAACGTGCCACAGCAGCAAAAGTGGTGATGAGGCTCCTGATTAACAGATGCATGCACCAGGGCTATAAAGGATCAGAGTCACGGCAGCGTCTCCATTTACCCCTCCATATGGCGGCAGGCAAGACTTCATAACTCACACTAATAAACAGAGGGAAAGATGAGGAGATATAAGCAAACACAACCAGATGCAATAAGATGCAGCATGAAATGAAAGAAAGATATCAGGGTGAATACAGGAAGGATATAGAACATGACTGGCTATATGAAACTTATTGGACTGTTGTATTTTTGTCATATACACAATATGGACAAAAGTATTGGGAATCCTGACTGTTACACCAACAGGAACTTTGTATACAAATGCATAGACTTTGATATGGAGTCAGTCCCCCCTTTGCATCTATAATAGCTTAAACCCCTCTTTGAAGGCTTTCTACCAGATGTAGTTTATTGTACCCATTCATTCTGTAGAGCGTTGATGACCTCAGGCACTGATTCTGGATGAGAAGGTCTGACTTGCTGTTTGTCCAGTTCATCCCAATTTCTTTGGATGGGGTTGGGATCTGGGCTCAGTGCGGGACAGTCAAGTTCCCAAACATCTTGGTGTCATGACAGTTAATGCCTCATGGTAATTTAGATGTAGGTTATCAAACATTGTAGTATGGCCAGACCATTGCTAGTAATGCTAACATGAAACTGTTATTTTAATGGGCATAACCTGTTGTGATGCCTCATTGCTGCATGTGACTTTTTCCATGACATATTAATGGCATAAAAAGTTTACAGCAGTGTTTCAGTAAAGTAGTAACAAAAAATTGGTCAGTTTTACAAAACTTCATAGCTATACTCAGGTAAGTTTGAATGGATAAAAAAAAGATGTTATCCTTGATAGGTTTAAACTTTATGAAAGCATTTTTAAGTGTTGTATCGATGTGTGGCATTCAGAGAATACCTCCTTATGATGTACGCTTTGGGGCCTAAGAGAACCTTTCCAGCGGTCTAGTGGCAATAGAACTGCTGACATATCTCCTGCTCCTAATTTGCTGAATGTTTACACACACACACGCACACACACAGATAAACACAGCAGATGGCATCGGACATTGTGTCGAGTTGCACAGGGACCTGCAAAGTCATTTGCCTTAGCAAAGGTCAACTCTCTCCCTTATGACCAATTATCAAGGATTTTGCCTCCTGAGAGGGGAAAAAGGCTGCAACAACAACAGCAAAGCCATCTCTCTGAACAATGAATCTTATTTATTCTAATGTAAACGTGTGGGCTGGAATAACCAAGAGGCCAGGAGGGTCACACATCAACGATACTGACTTACTGTCAGTAACCATATCTTTACAAATCTATTTGGAATTTACGCTAATGTCAGCTGTATGCTGCTAGCCGCAGTGATTTTCACTTAGTTAATGTGTCACTCATGTTTAATTCCTGTGTCACTGTGCACTTCAAAGTACAGCAATCACCGTCTGTTATGTTGAATGGTGAGCACCCTTTGTCTTTTGAACAGTTTTTAGTAAGTTGAATGCATCCTAGTGTATAGGCAGCTCAACAAAGGAATCCTATTTAATACACTGATATATGAATAGCAAGTTTATGAAGAGTTCAATGTTATTTTTCCTTCGGATAATCCTTAATCCAGTCCTGGTGGGCCACAACACTGCTGATTTCAGAGTTTTGCCTCATTAAACACACCTGATTCAACTCATCAGCTAATTAGCAAAGCCTTCATGAGCTGCATTCAGACTGTTAAAAAAAAATACAATCTCTGCAGAGCTTTGGCCTGGAAAGAAGCCACATTGCCATGCCTGGCTTAGTCTAATGATAACATGAAAATGAAATTCAGACATCCACAAGAACCCTCAAGCAATTTTTTTTTGTCTTGTGGGGCAAGGTGTGATCTTAAAGCAGGGACATCTAGAGACAACCATGAGAAGTGTTTGGCCAAATGTGGCTGAAAGCCTATAGACTATTAAGTGAGGGAACAAAGTAAGTGTAATTTTCTAACCAAGCTCTACCACAGCTCAGGACATTGGTGCACTTATTTTTCAAAGGTGTTGTTTGCCCATGGATGCAATGTAATTTAGCAGGACTGAAAAGCCCCAGTTAAGCACGTTTTACATCTGCAGAGAACATATGCTGTATTCTTGCAAGGAGAAAAAACAGTTCTGTTCTAAAAGAGGCTCAGCAGATTCTCAGATCACAGATCTTCAAACTATGAAAAAAGGTTTCATGGAATTAATCCTTTGCATCACACCATTCTAATCTCCATTTTTGGAGGTGGATTGTAGAGGCTGTTTGTTTTCAGATATGTATTCTCATTACAAGATCATGTCCACAACACTTCTAAGCATTCTGTTCCAGAAATACTATTATTTTTCATGTCTGGTCTGTCTCAATTACACCCCCAACAGCGTCCGTCACCCGAGTACTAGGGGGTACACGGTTCTGGGCATGGCTGTGTGACATCTTGTGTTGTCATGTGTGTGTTATTTTCATTAGAAACCCTATTTGTATATTAACCACAGTTTCCTGCTAGTGCATCCTTTTCCACACCAGCCATGTTATTATTGTGATAATAATGAACAAACTATTCTTGGTTTAGAAATAAACATACTATACAAAGTCATTATAAAATGATCATAACCAGAGAAAAATGTTTTACATTTTAAATCGAATAGACAAATTAACCAGAGGCCTATCTGTAGATTAGTTAGATATCTAGGACAAGAACTGAAGATAGCAATTATCTCATCATAATATAACGACTCTGTTCATTACTGTTAAACTGAGAAAAGTGAGATGTTATCCAGGCGCAGAATCACCATTGATGATCTAAAAGCTGCTTTGATTAGAGTTGTCATCAAAAATGTCTCTCGTTGCTATGCCATTAAAAGATGATATGAAAATATGAAAATGTTCTACTTCCTATGACCACAGTCATTTCCCACACCTATGATCTTTTTTGTTATTATTGTTGCATATTCGTATTGAGTAGCATGGTTTAATTTACCATAGCAGCAGTAAAACCGCTGGTTTTGTTTACACGTTTTAAGGTTGACAAAAATACTGGGACACCTGACCATTACATCAAGGGACTTCATCAACATTGCGTTCAAATACATAGATTTTAATAGGGAATTTTGCAGCAATAACAATTTGCATTTTTTTTGGAAGGCTTTCCATAAGAGATTTTTTGTGGACTGGGAAACAGTCATGTTGTATTAGAACAGGATCTTCCACAAACTGTGTACAAAAAGTTGCCTTGGCGTGCTGAAGCATTAAGACTGTCCTTCACACTTTTGTCAACATAGTGTAGGTTTGTCAACAATCATCATGTATGCATAATTTTGAATATTCAAACTGAAGATGTGAGCAAGACAGTCTGACTTAATCCAACATCACCAACAGCGTTGATTTGGGCTGCAAATGGCACTAATAACTGCAGTTTATGTCGGCCTGCTTATATGAGATTCATTATGTGATTAATCATGCTTTTAATGGGTGGTTGAGTAAAAAAAATGAGAAGCAATGATATTATCTGTCCCTGTGGCATTTGTTCACAACCGAATTAAAGTCCACGGCAGCTGTAAATATGAACTTTGTCATGGTTATAGGGATCATATTCCCCTGAATGTGCCTTAAGGGAGAAGGATATATGAGGGTGATTATGTAGCATGAGCAAAGCAATGCAGAAGGAGATTCCTCTCCAGGTGTTACATACTCGCAATGCACTGCAGTGACCACAGCAGACTTGTCAAGGTGACAATGTCATATTATACTGATTCAGCTGTAAATTTGCTTGGAAAACAGTCCTCTGACCCATCATATAAAGTCAATAGTCCATATTATCTCTGCATGCATTAACAGTACGTAAATGCTGATGCTACCAAAGAAGCCCCATGAAAAGCTTTAGCTTCACTCTAAATGGTCAGTGACTTGGACAGACAGTTTCCCAAATGTCATTTAATTGGTATAGAACCACAACACTACAGGATCTTTATTTTGTTGAACCAAAAGTGGCTTTTCTGCAGCATTGCTCCAAAGAAGGCTTTCTAGTGCCTAAAAGTAGAGCAGCCATTTATATAATATAAAGATAAAACTGCAGCCTTTGCAGGACTCTTGTATTGGTCTGTATTCGCAATCTGTAAATAAACATTCTTTGCTGGCATCATTGGTGACACATTGAACTTGGCTTTTATTTTTGTGCCCCTCCGAAACAATGCTCTTTCATGGCACTCTGTCCTGCAAACAAAAACGGCTGCTCTCGATATCTAATGAAAGCGTCCTCAAACAGCGCACCCATTATAGGTTTTGTGTCTGTGAGGGAATACAAAGAGGCCCGACGTGTTTTCGGCTCTGTGCAAGTGATGAGTGGCTAAATGTCACAGTGATGTTGGATCTATACTAAAGCAGTATTGGCTAAAGCCAGAATGCCAACAGTAACCTTTGTTGTCTTCTTACAGTGTGCCTTCTGAATGGATTCCAAAGCACTGATTAATGTGCTCTAATAGAACTGCAACCAGAGTTAATAGCTTTGTAGCTTTGTGTGAGTGTGTGTGTGTGTGTGTGTGAGAGAGAGAGAGAGAGAGAGAGAGAGAGAAAGAGGGGAATAGAGAGAGGGTTCACCATCTTGCATATGTTACATAATTTAAAGAGAGACAATTCCATCTTCGGAATAATCTCTTTAAGACTTTGGGTTTAATCTCAGTTGTCTGGTCAGGCTTTCTCTCCTCGATTACTAGGAATTTTTCAAGCTCTCATTTTTGTAGTGGATTGACATGTGATCCAATGACACAATGATCTTCCCAGCTGTCCTCATTCTTACTTAGGCTTGGATTGTAATGGGGTATTTTAGAAAAGGCCTCTTTGTCTGGAGTTTTAAAAGGAAGCAAAAGCAAAGAAGCAAAAAGCAGAGGCGCAGTGAGGAAATGACGGTTCCTCGGCCAACAGCAAAACCGTGCAGGAACACACAATTTGCAGTTTTTGGTGGAGAAGGGAGTTCCGCCTGGGAAGAGGCAGAAATAGAGACAAAGATTATCCATGTAGGGAGAGGACTGACAGAGAACATGCTTCATTTTAGTTGGAAATGCAGTGAATATGTTTTATAGAGCAAGAAAGAAGGGCTTAATTCTTTTGGTCTTTCAGTCCAGTGCTTTGAGATTTGGGGCGGTTTAGATCTTTGACCCCTTTACACACACTCTAAGCCTGAGGGCTTGTATGACAGATGCATTCTCCTGGCCAGACGTAGACGAATATTTTCAAAAAAAGAAAACGGAAAGAACAGGATTCTCTGAACAGAACTGAACAGAAGAAGAGTGTAAAAAGAGTGTCCTGTACTTTAAGGGTCTCTGGGTCTGTGTAAGCTGAGCAGGAATAGAGGATTATGAGATATGAGATATGTACCCTATTATTAGTCAAGTCAATTAGATGTTTATTCCAACCATTATCATACAGTTTCATTCAGTTGGACTAGGGTGCAACACAAACACATCACAAGACCATACAGAGAAAGAGATTTCAAACACAGTACTTTAAAACACAACAGCAAACAACAAAATAGAATGTGGCAATTCATGACTGGATAATATATAGTGCAACATACAAAAACAGTACTAAATGAGAGTGAATACAATTTAATGACAGATTTATTCAATGTAGCAGAGTAATTCAGTGCACAAATAACAGGTATATGAAGAAAGGAATTACAATAAGTTATTGTGCAAATAAATATCAGCAACAAAAAAATGGAATCGTATATAAATAAAGGTAATGAATGCTACAATATGTTGGGGGTATAGCATTTTATGTGTGATTGCTGGTGTATTTATGCATGTGTGTTTAAAGGAAAGAAGCAGCTCAGTACAGTTCTGATGTGAGGGTTGTGTGGGGTCATGCACAAAGCAGGTGGTTTTACAGATACAGTGTGTGCTGTAGATATCTGTGACAGAGTGTAGAGAGACCTTGGTGATCTTTTCCGCTGTCATCCCTATCTGCTCCAGGGACTCGTGATCCAAGGTGATGCAATTCCCAAACCAGGCCATGATGCAGATGCTCTCTATAGCTCCTCCATAGAAGGTGGCGAGGATGTGGCTGACCTCAACAGGTTCTCCTCCATGTGAATACAAAGAAACTCTGGACAATAGAGGATGTTGATGTTCACCAGAAAGGGACCGCTGCATGCTCTCCTAAGTCAACAACCATCTCTCATTAAATATTAAAGCTATTTTAGAGATCACAGCCTGCAACACTGAGACTTTGATTACAAGACCCACAATTATATTTTCCTAAAACAATATTTCAAAGCCAAGGTAGAACTCACTTTAAGTATATACAACTGAAGACCTCATCAATAATTCGTTCTTCTTGATGTCCAAAAAAACATCCAGTTTTAGATTTTTATACTTGAACAACGTTGCTCTATCAATGAAAGATTCAGTAAAATGCTCCTTAAAAGCTCTATGCACCTACTTACATTCTAAGTAAAGAAAATGTTTGCCTCAATCAGTAAAGCTACAATTTTGCAGACAGCTGTGGGCAATAACTTGAAATTTGAACTTTCATTGAAATTAACCCTATATTCAGCCCCTTTACTTACAGGCTTGACTGCTGATATATTTCTCCATGCCTCTCCCTGTGTCTCCTCCTGATTAGATATTTTATATGACCTATAAATGTAAAATGAAGAAGTACATTTTTCAAATTTTAAATATTAATTGTATTAGAACAAGTTATATTATTTTTTTCATAATCAACTTAATATTTTTTATCTGATAACAGAATAGATTTTCATAAATTAGAAGGAATAAAAGTATAATGTGTAGCAAAATTTTATCTAAAAACATAAAAATAGAGGTGCATTATCCCCAGTATAGGCCATTTATAACACACTGCCAGGGAGTAATATTTATGGTGTGTAATGAGGATAGGAGGCTGGTGTAATGTGAGTGTTTCTTCTTTCTGTGTTTTCTGCCTCAGTTTGGCATTATATAGGACGTAAATCTCACTGAGAAGACATCGACATTGTGAGGGTGGGTCATCAGCATCACTGCATCAGGTGGCAGGCGTTTCCTTGCAGCCGCATCCGAGAGGCTGAAAGGACTGTTGATCCCCACAGCAAAACTGACGGCCTTGTGTCTTTTCAGCCCCTCTGTGTTGGACCTTCCACCAGCACGTGGAGGGATGTGGCCCTGACAGACACAGCGAGCCTGGTAGCAGATTACCAATCGCCATCTACCAGCTGTTCCAGGTAAAACACCTGAAGGCCTTGGTGTACCATCCACAGACAGATGGGCTGATGGAGTGCTTTAAACAAACACTTAAAAGAATGCTGAGGGAAATAAGAGAGGGTCAGAACTTGGATCTATGATTACCTTATGTGAATCTTTGCCATCTGAGAAAAACCCCAAGCCCGATTTGAAGTCAAATACCTAGGGGCCTGCTCAAGGCCATATAGAAGACCTGTGAGCTACAGCTGTTCCATTTCTGCATTACAGTCAATTTTGTTCTAAAAATGATCCCCATCATGAAAGAACACCTTTGAGAGTTTCCCCCAGGGGACCGCATCTTCCTACAGGTGCCCAACTTCACTTGCAAATCTCTTTCAAGATGACAGGGTCACTGTGTTGTCACCAAATGGACTGGTCTAGTTAACTACCCCCTGCTGAGGCCCAGTAAAATAACAGAGCATAAAACATAGGCTGAGTCGCCTGAGGCCTGACTGTAGATGGACCTATAAATTCCACAACATCAAAACCATATCTGGAAAATATTGGAAAAATAGCACCATTCTTGGAGGCAGTGGCCCTACTGTAGGCCATAGTTCAACCATCAGGCTCTAGAGGAAGTAGACTAAAAGCTAAGGGATGGTATCACTGAAGAGTCCACCAGCCTCAGTAGAGCCCAATGGTAGGCCCTATGCCCAACAGAGGCCTCAGGCTCTGTAATGATTTGAGAAAGTTTTGCAGCTACCATGAACCATGTGGATGACCTCATCGAATTTCAAGGGAAGACGCATATTGTTAAAATCCCAGTAAAAGAAGATCAAAGCAGTCTGGTCCTACTCTTGTTTCACCACAAATAAACAGTTACATGGCTGTTGAGAGCTTTTTTCATGGCCAACTTGCCCAAGAGTAGGCTAGACAAAGTCAGATGGACACAGGAGAGGCCTTCCAAACCCTAAAAGCGGTGCTGATGTCAGTTCTGGTAAACTACTAAATTGTACACACTGGCGCTTCCCAGACCAGTCTGGGGGCTGTTCTATCACAAATATCTAATGGAGAGGAGCATCCAATCGACTGTGTGAGACAACTGAACCTCACCAAAACCCACTTTGCGGCCATCAAAATGGAAGCCCTTGCCAGCAAACGGGCCATAAAGGAACTATATTATTGCCTCAACAGTCATCACTTCACTATCATAGCATACATTTTTACAGTCTATGGCTGAAAAAAAATAATAAGAAGAATCGAATAACCCATTGGTTTCTTCTGTCCAGCACAGTGCAGGGGTCCATGGCAGAATTTGCCCCAGAGCTCCAAGAGAGGTACTGTTGGGGTATATTGCCATACCTCAGGCCCACGCCAAGCCATGACCAGGGTACTAAAAGGTCAGCTCTCGTTCATCCCCACAGAAGAATGACTGCTTCATGTCATTCCAGCTCATCTGTGTTAGATCCGGCCCCACCTGACATGACACATCTGGCAGCTTAGGAATGTTTTGTGTGTAGAGTTTAAAATATGTCCTGAATTCTGTTGCCTTTCTGCTTCTGAAAGCTTCGACTGATTAAATTTCCTTAACTAGGAATTCTAACCATAAATTTATCACAAAGGTGCCAGTTAGATACAGTGACTTAGAATCCATCAAACATGCAAAATGAACCAAAATGTATCTAACATTTATATAGAAGAGTTGACAGTAACATAGATGACATTTTCCTCCTTAAGTCCATGTGTAAACTTCAGACCAGATATAACATAACATAATTTTCTGGAAAATAAAAATGGATTTTAGCTAGAAAAACTATTTTTATTTAATATAATCAGCTTCACTGTGTCATCATGACAACAGATTTTACAACTAATTAATGTAGTGCTGATGTATCCTCATTGTTTTGTACAAAATAACGAGAGGACATATCTTGCTACCTACCAGATGTGTACCACGAGAAGAAGAGACATCACTGGATTTGGGTCAATTGCATTTTATTGTACTAAACTCTTTGCAGATGTTTGTGTAGTTTTGGTTCTATAACAGTGACAACAGAATATAACAGAATATTGGGACAGACACAAAATATAGTGGGAATGATGGTCATTTAGTTTATGTACAAATATATGTATAGACCATAATTCACATTTGAGAATACATTGTTCGGCAGCACATATGCAAGAGAAGAGTGAGAGGAGAAAAGAGAGTGAGCCTTTATTAAAATCTCATTGTCTTCTCCTTGCAAAGTAACCTGCTTACCCACACCGGCTTCACCACTGTACTTGTGCAGAAGAGACACAAATAAGATAACCAAAATAAATGTTGCCTGGCGGGTGCCTTCGTGGCTAATTCGCTTATGGGCAATGTCATGAAAGAGGGATTCCACTTAATTAAGCCTGTTTCCTGCAGCAGAGAGTAGATCACATTACAGCCAGATCCAGTTAGAGGTAGAATAGCAGTTAATTGTGGCTATCAGTATTCCCACATGTACACGACGAGGTACAATTATAGGAAACGGCCGATCTAAAAGTTATACCACTAAGGTGACCTAGAGCACCATTTTCTTCCAGTGACACTTCACATGATTTAATAGAATACTTACAATACATTACAATATAATCTTTCGAAATTACTCTATTAAACTACTACAATCTGCATGGCTATTAGATTAGACTCTTTTATATTTAATATATAATAATATACAAGTGCATTGCAAAAAAAGCTATTTAAATGGGCAAAAAAAGCTATTTAGTTAGACAAAAAATCAATTATTTCAATAAATCCAAATATCAACAATGAATGTATTGGATGTACGTACCGGTATATATGTTTTTATTTTGCCACTTTCGAACTTGTCATTAAAGAAGCCTGGTATTAACTGTAGATCCAAATCCCGGTCTGACTAACCAGTGCTTCACTAAATGTAACAAATCCATGGTATGCCTGAGGGACATAACTCGTGTTTCATTTGTTTTTGATTGCATTTATTTAGTTCTATTTATAAGAAAAACATTCTCACTACTAGGGATGAGCCGGATACTCGGCTGAAACGAGTATCCGGTACGGATAAAGCACTTTTGACGAGTACGAGTATGA
>JBBKCR010000012.1:8499557-8512060 GCA_037577295.1 Ladigesia roloffi | reverse complement strand
AATTTTGTAAGTGATGCGAGATGAAACGGGGAGCCAGTGGAGGTTAAAGAGAATGGGGGTAATATGATCAGATCGCTTAGTGTATGTTAACATTCTTGCAGAGGTATTTTGAATATGTTGCAAACTGTTGGAAACAGAGCATGCTGGTAATCCAGAAAAAAGGCATTACAGTAATTAAGGCGGGATGTGATAAATGCATGTACTAATATTTCAGCATTCTTTGGGCTCATGAAGGGGCAGAGTTTGGCGATACGCCGTAGCTGAAAAAATGCAGTTTTGGACAGTTTGCTAATATAAGCATAAATATTTAGTGATGAGTCAAGGATGATATCTAAGTTCTTAACAGTAGGAGAAGGAAGAATTGATGTAGCTTCAAGGTTGAATCTAGGGGGGTTAGATATGTTTTTTGTTACAGTTGGGGGACCAAAAATTGACTTTGACAAGTTTAAGCTTAGAGAGCTGGCGCTAAGCCAAGTTTTTAGCTCGTCAACACATGACACTAATGCAGTAGTCTGATTAATTGAATCAGGATGGCAAGTAGTAAATATCTGTATGTCATCAGCATAACAACGGTATTGGAAACCATGGTTACAAATAATTTGCCCAAGTGGCATAATGTAAATAATAAATAATAATGGGCCTAGAACTGAGCCTTGTGGGACACCCATTTTGAGAGGAACAATAGGAGATTTGTAATTATGCGTGTTAGTGTAATATTTTCTGTCTGTCAAATAGGAGGAAAACCAGGCTAGCACAGCTCCTGAGATGTCAATTTCTGAGAGGCACAGAAGTAGTAACTTATGAGAGACTGTGTCAAAACCTGAGCTAAGGTCAAGCAGCAAGAGTATGGAAAGGTTGCCTGAATCACAAAAAAGAAGGAGATCGTTAGTAACCTGTACTAGTGCAGTTTGGGTACTGTACTGTTGCGAACGAAAACCTGACTGAAATTTTTCAAAGTGGTTGTTGCGGGCTAGAAATGACTGCAGCTGAGTGGCAACAACCTTTTCCAAGACTTTTGAAACAAACGGTAAGTTGGAAATGGGGCGATAATTAGCAGTAAAACAGTAAATAGTCACCAGGGTCTAGTATTGGCTTTTTAAGAATAGGAGAGATAGCAGCAGTTTTGAGTAGAACTGGGACGCTAGCAGAAATAGAGACATGTTTACGAGATGTGAAATAGAACCATAAATAGCAAAAGAACAGTGTTTCAAAAAGGAATGTTGGTGCAGGGTCAACATGACATGAAGAAGGGTTAGATGTAAGTATTATTTCATTATTCAAGGTGGGGTTTGTCAAAGATAAGCTGTTGAATATTTAAATAGGCTGGGCTGGTTTACAAGTAGAAGTGGTCAGTTCTACATCAAATGACCCACATATGGCATCCAGCTTACCCTGAAAGTAACATTAAAAGGAACTGCATAGTTCTTCGGATTCTTGTGAAGAAGCAGTCAGTGTAGTAGGCTGAGCTAGCCGGTTCACAATGCTAAAAGGTGATTTGGGCTTATTGTTTGCTGTACTTATGGTTGTGGAGATATAGAACGAATGAGCAGTGTTTAAAGCAATTTTGTAATGCTTAACATGATCTGAGTAAGCCTGATAGTGTACAGTTAAACCAGTTTTCCTAAAAAGGCACTCAAGTTGTCTGCCTTTGGCCTTCATAGCTCGTAGCTCCTCATTATACCATGGAGCAGAGCAAGACATGGGAACGGACCTAGTTATAGTTGGAGCAAGCCCATCTAAAATATCAGCAATGGCAGATTAATGCAAATCATAAATCTTTGATGACCATGTAAGATTAAATACATCAGGCACAGCAGACGAAGCAATAGAAGTATTAAGTATTGCACATTAAGTATTGAGAAGATTAAGTTCAATTAAATTGTTAGGTATTTGCCAGGTCTCAGTAATAAATAACATGTCCAAGTTGATATCTGTGATAAGTCCGTTTAAGTGGGAACCTTTATCCGAGATGGAGCGACATTTCAACAGAGCGAGGTGATATTGTATTAGTCCTGTATTGTCAGCAAAGTTATCCATTGAGGCTAACTTATTCACGTAAACAGTGTCGAGACGAAAATGCCCATCAAGCACCCTGAGTTAACTAGGCAGGTATCCAAGCTCCATGTCGAAAGGAAACGTTACCCCGATGGCGATAAAGTGAAACAGAACCAACGCTAACACCAGCACGTTTGACTTGTTCGTAAAAGCCATGGAAAATCCGGAAAACCGCAAAGTCGCATTAGCCAAAGCCACAGCCGACCCAACATCTAAAATAAGCTTACGGAGAGGAAAACTTCCCAGTCAGACAGGGAGAAGAGTGTTAACCCACCTCACAGTCCGTGCGTTTGAAGTGAAATCAGGGGTAAGAGGGCTCGCAGCCGTCAACCGGGAGTTCCAAGCGGTAGTAACGTACACCAGTCGAGCATTAACGAAGATTCAAGTTGCAATAAGACCGTCCAAGTTCAATCAAAGTTGCGTCAACCAAACAGCAAGTAGTCCAACGGATCATAAACAAAACAAACGAACAAATAAAACAAACAAACACACAACCAAGCGTGGAGCGGCTTCCAGACGCGCACAGCGTTCCAAAACCGGAAGTCGATATTAGGCATAGTAGGGATGGGGTTCTTTGAATGCAACTCCTCCTTCTTTTTCATCCAAACACGGCGAGTGAAATTTTGACCAAAAAGTTCTATTTTGGTCTTATCTGACCACATGACTTACTCCCATGCCTCCACTGAATCATCCAGATGGTCATTGGCAAACTTCAGACAGGCCTGGACATGTGATGACTTTAGCAGGGCAACCTTTCGTGGAATGCGAGATTTGAAACCATGACGGCATAGTGTTCTACCAACAGTGACCTTTGAAACTGTAGTTCTGAGCTAATTCCTCACCTTTCTTATCATCCGTGATACCCCACGAGATGAGATCTTGCATGGAGCTCCAGTCCGAGGAAGACTGACAGTCGTCCATTTTCTGACAATTTCTCCAACAGTTGATCTATTTTCACCAAGCTGCTTGGCAATTTCCCCATAGCCCTTTCCAGTCTTGTCGAGGTCCACAATTTTGTATGTGGTGTCTTTTGACAACTCTTTGGTTTTGCCCATGGTAGTAGTTGGTGTCTGGCTGCATGTGGGGTGGTTAGGTGTCTTTAAAGAGCTCAGACAGGTGCTTACTAGATTACTAAGTGGAGTAGAGGTGGACCTCTTAAAGGCAGAGTAACAGGTCTTTGAGAGCCCGAATTCTTGCCGATTGCCAGGTGTTCAAATACTTACGTGCAGCAGTGGAAAACAAGTAAATTATTTACAAATCATACAATGGGATTTCCATTTTTTTTTTTTTTACATTCTGTCTCTCACAGTGGGAATGCACATACAATGTGAATTTCAGACCCCTCCATGATTTTTAAGTGGGAGAACTTGCAAAATCGCAAGATGTTCCAGAACTTATGTTCCTTTCTGTATATATACACATCATTATTGCACATGAAATAATGTCACAGGAGTGAGGAGTAAATTGTTAAGTACAGTTTGCTGTTTTATAAAAACAAAAAAAGTACTGCAAAAGTGTATCTGAGTCTGTTTTGTATCAGATAGTTGGGTATGCATCCAGTGAAGGTGTGTTAAAGTTTTGTAGTCCAATGCTGCCATGCTAGTAATAATGAACTTAGTAATTAATCATGATAGTAACACTGGTAAGAGAATATATGTACTATAGATTGACAGCTTGTTTTGTGACCTGCATTAGAGTGTTGTAGTCTGATTCAAAATTATGCATTGGTAATAAAATAATGAGTGTGTTGGCAGTTTCATTGGTGGCGGTGATGTGTGAACCTTCATAAAAACAACAGATTTCAGTCTTTGGATTGTAATGCCTTTTGGAATGTAATGTCACTCATGCCGACTGGAAGGAACCCAGTTTTATTGATTATTGATTTATTGATTTCATTTTTCTTTAAACTAGAACTAGCTGTGGTCACAGTGCACATAAAAGTATTACTGTGTATCCGGTCACACCCTTGAAAATCCTTTAAAAAAGATTCTGAGGATATTTTTTTGTTGAGGGGGTGATTCAGTGGGTGATTATGAAGATTAGCCATGTTTTTAGTGACTCGTTTTCAGTGACTGCATGATGCCATGATTTGCAGAAGATTAAGCTTATCTGTAGACATGCCAAACTGCACATGTGATGTCTGACTGGGGCATCTGCCAGGAGGGCACACATCATATAAAGAGGCTGTGAATTATAAGGTAACACACCAGCTAGTGGTGCCCCCATGTGTGAAAGAAAAATCAGCGACAGTGAGAGAGAGAGAGAGAGAGAGAGACAGAGAGAGAGACACACACACGCCAGTAGTGTATTGCAGTTCTCTCTCTTTCTTTCTCTCTCTCTTTCCCCATGAGCACTTTGGCGAACAAATGCCAAATGATCACGCTTCTGTGAGCACCATCTGCCAGCACATGCACTCAAAGCGCCTCTCTCCTCCGCTCCCTCTCACTCTATCACTCTTTCTATTTGTCTTTCTTTCCCTCTCAATCTCGCCCTTTTTGTTACACGTTCCATTTCTTTATCCATCTGTTTCTCCTTACACTTTCCTCAGGATCTTAAGTCTCTCTGTTTCCTGCTTTCTTCAATGCTATGTAAGGCTCTCTGTTATCACGTCTCATTCTAATCACTTTTTTTCTCCCTTCTGCAAACCAGACTCCTTAAAGTCAAGCCACGAAAAACCCAATATTATATAAAATTGTAAAAAAATAAATAAAAATCAAGTCCGGCAGTGAAGTGAAGCCTGGCATCCACGGCCAGCCTCAAATAGCAAGTGTACTGATTGTCTATGATAATTCCTTGCAGCGTGAGCGAAATAAGCAACAACCAAAACAAAACAGCCGCATTATCCCAAAGATAGTAATGATCCTCATTCTTTTTTTTTTTTTCATATTTTTATGATTCATGCCAGAATACATTTGCTGGAGTTTTGTTGATAGACTTGATTTTGGCTGTGGGGGCTCAACTCGATCTTGCTAATCTGGTTGCAGCACAGTGCTTCTCCAGACTAGGATTGGCACTGGGCCTAACTGGCTTGGATCCCCAGGCTCAGTTGTTATAGACCAGTCTTCTGTTGCTCTCTGCTGTGGCTGCTCCCCCTGTCAGCCCTTGCACTCGCACCCAGAGCTGGTAAATATGAGAAATAAAGCATGCAAACATATTGCTTCACTCTCATGTCAAGGTTATGTTTGGTGGTTGGGGTCAAATACCCAACTGAAATATATATATATCTATATTTTTTCCCATCATCACTTGTCATTAAATAGTCTACTAGTGTTTTATGCACAAACGATCTTTGGTTAAATATTCATGTTTGCTACTTTCTTGGAATGGGGGCAACAATGTCACTACAGATAGTGAAGATGTTTAGGGACACTGGAGATTTCCTAAACTCTGCTGTGCTAACTTCCAAGTTAAGCACCTCAAACTCATTTGCCATGTCATTTTTGCATCTTGCTAACATTAAGAGGTGAAGCTCATTACAGACTCTGTTAGCTGTTTTACAGTGATTGCTGAAATGTCTATTACTGTTGTAAAATGATGTCCCTTGGTGTTTTTGTGCCTTGTCTGTCCCAAGTTTTGATTTACCATGTCCTTTTGTTATTGTTGTCTTTTTTTGCTTATGCCATAGTATGTTGTTATAAGAATCAGTATGTACCCATGAGATTTGGGCATTTATTTTTACTTACCTTGTGTGTTTTTCAGGTTTTATGTCATGGCTGTATATTTATATATGTATGTATTTATATAAAGACACATCCATCCTGCTTTAAACACCTCCTATTGTTAACTTTTGATAACAAAATGCTCAAAATATGCAAATATTGATAAGAATCTATGCTATAGTGAAATGTAGCCTGACTGTCCTAGTCAGAGTTGTTCAGGAATGTGATATATTGACTTCCAAGGTCATATGTAACATATGCAAATATGCAATTTTATGCCTGACTCTGCCTAGTGTTTGTCAGTGCGCATCAGTAGTACAGCAACCGATGGAGATGTGGCGAATACAACCACAGCCTGACAATTCAAATATGTATTTGGAAAAAAAAAATCTGATCTGCCCTACAGTGCAAACAGTAGGATTCCAAAATCTCAGAACAGAATAGAAGAAAAGATCTGTGATCATGTGCATTTGAGTCCTATACACACATCATTTTGATCTCATCCATGTCTAAATTCTACCGATAACTTAGAAAGTGAGACGCCTAATTCAGCTGTGACCAGTGCAGATATGATGGAAAAAAAACAGAGCAGTTCTTGCACAGCAGAGTAGGTAAGTATATAAACGTTTACATATGTACATGACCAAGTTTAATATTTAGTAGAATTCTACATAGAATAATATATTCCAGGTAGTATAATATTAATCTTCTGACTGTATTGTATGTAGGTCTCTACTATGCCACCAAAATAGCTCACCTGAAGATGTGTGATCTGGCACCAAGACAGTAGGAGCAGATCCTTTAAGTTTTGAAATGTGCACTGTGGGGCCTCAGTGAATCAGACCAATTTGTTCAGCACATCCCATAGATGCTAGATGGGATTAAAATGTGGGACATTTGGAAAACCAACACATGGAACACTTGGTTATGTATCTAAACCCCTCCCCAAACAATGTTTGAAGGGTGCCAGGGCATAGTATCCTGCTGATGCCAAGAAGTGGTATTTGTTTACAACAATATGTATGTTGACTGTCTGTGTCAAAGTAACATCCACATGAATACCAAGATTCAGAGTTTTAAAGCAGAACATTGCCCTGAGCATTACATTGCCTTTGGCGGCTAGTATTTTTTCTATAGTGCATCCTGATGCCAACTCTTCCCTAGGTAAGCAACACACACACTCACACACACAATGTTCCATCCATGTTATGTAAAAGAAAATGTAATTCATCAGATCAGGCTACATGCTTTCATTGTATTTTGATGGTGAACAAGAGATTAGCACAACCGCACTGATCAATCTGCAAGCAAATATGCAGCAAATTGTGATTCACTGTGTTCTAACACCTAGTTAGAACAAAACATATCCCCATTCTTTAGCATATTATGATCTATTTTGGCACAGTAATTAATGATATTCACTTGTTAGTCACTTGTTTTAATATTGTGACTGTCACATCACACTGCTAAGGGAAGGAGGCGCAGATGCAGATTTCCAATTTTGAGTAGACTACCTTTATTCACAAAGGGTAAAAAAAGGCTTATACTGAATGAAAGACCACACTGGATCACAAACAGAAAGGCTTCTTAAGGGTTAGAATGACAATGGACTGACACCAAAAAACTGAATACCCAACAGAATTTAACCAAGATCAAATGAACACACACAAAAACTTAAACCACCCGCCAGCTGTGACCACTCACACAGCTGGAGCACACACATCAACATAATATCTGTGTCTGTGTAATGTGGCGGTCACCACAAACAATTTCCTTCGGGATAAATAACGTTTTCTGATTCTGATTCTGATTCTGATAAGCGAACTGAAAGAGCGGCCTTTAGCAACCACAAACCATGGACATGATGGTGGCTGATTAATGTAAAAGATTTCATTCCTGTCGATTAGCGTAGCACCACATATATAACCCATTTCCAACACAGCATGAGAACAAGCAACAGTTTAATTGACTCTTTGTATGTGTTTATGTTAAAGAGGACAGTTTTCCTGTTTCGCGTATGTTCAATAATGTTTATTCTTGTTGTCTGTAAAGCATGAGCTGACCTTTTGACTCTAACGATGGCACATCATTCTGTGTTGTGATAATGGGACTAAATAAGCCATACATTTTTCTCTCTCAATCTCTTTTCGGCTCCACCCCCGACACAACATTATTTCAGTTTGTTCATATCCTTTAATAACACTTGTTGTGAAGACACTGCGCACAGCAACGGCATCGATAAATGGATCATTCTGGGTAATGTAGTTCACGAGAGGAAGAATGAGTCAGTATAATCTCATAGTGTATGCTGAGGGAATCTGCATCTCTCAGCCACTGGGACGCCATGCTGCTTGCATTAATCACATAATTACATTAAACATGGGAGGGAGGAAACGTTCTCTCTCACGCTCCCTTTTTTGCCTTCCTCTTGCCTCCAGGTAATTCAATAACCGTTTTAAATATAAAAATGTCAACGACTCTATTGAGTTATCTATTAATAGTGAAAGGACATGTTTCCTCTCTCATTAGTCAAGCAACAATTAAGGCTGAGAGGTCTGTCTGGAATTAACATGAATAATCATTTTATAGAGATCTACAGAGGCATTATGGGAGACTTCTGCTTTGAAATGGTTTGTTCTGCTGCAGCAACATCATCTCCCATACTAACCCTAACAGAGAAGCTGGTCTTAGACTGCCTCATTATGGTCCATTATGAGACTCTAACAGTGACAACATTGGTTGTGATCAATATGTCTAGCTCTGATATGGATAAATTGCTGACACATTATTGGGCTACTGTCACATGCTGTGGCTAAACATCACTCATATTAGCTGGTGTTACTAAATTGGGGCTTTGCTAGAACACACACACATAAAGTACACACATATACACACATACTGAGCGACTAGTTTAATAGCTGAAACCATCTTGTGCTTTCACTTATTGGCCATTTTATCAACAACAACAATGACCACCATTAGACCACCTAGATCATCATAGGACCAACTGATGACCAGATATTTGCTGATTAATCTTACACTGGTCTTTATGGTGAGTGTAAATGTGGGCTGGAAAACTGCATTGAAAAAGGAATTGTGGAAAAACTTATGGGTCAAAAAATAATGATTTATTTTTTTAATGAGTACATTACTAATTATTAGTATTGACAGATTAGTTTACTGTCTATTCAATATGTTACTATTCAATATGTTACTTAATAATACATAAATAAGATCACTGTTATCTGAAGGTTCACTTTGTCATTAATTAATAGATGATGTATTAATAATTCTACACTGACATCTGATTAATTCACTGCTAATGAACAGGTAATTGAATTTGCTTGTTTAAAAAGTATCATTATAATTGGCTAATATGCTATGTTTGTGTCTTGGTGTTTGTTTGTTAATGAATGTACTTATTTATCCTCACGTTTGACCTCTACTGTGGACTGTTGAATGTAACACAGTCCTTGGGCTTTAAAATGCACTTTCCTTCTTCTTCACAAATTCAACATGTGCAGAACAAAATGTGGTTATGACCTTGAATTAATTAATACTATTATTAGTTATATATTATTTATTAGTATTCATGCATTTGTCTAAATAATATTCACCTATAACTGTTCAAAATACAAATGAAATAAGGAAATAAGCTATTAACTAATTTCAGATAATATGGTACTAAATTACTAGTATTTACAAATGAATTTTAAAATAATAATAATAATAATAGTAATAGTAATAATAATTATTATTATTTAGTTAAGGAGTGTCTTGGTGACAAACCGGTCTTCTTGCTTATCTCTTAAACATATCTTCCTTTGTATTAAAACATTTAACTGTTATTCCTTACTTGTGTATAAAACTTTTTTCTCTTTGATTGGGTTTCTTAATGTATGTAACTTAACTGGCAGTAACTTAGCTAAAATGTGATGTTGGTTTAAATTGAGCTTGAACAGATGTAGACACCCTAAGCACTGATATATGTTGCTCTGGATAAGAGTATCAGCTAAATGTCTTACAAATAGGCCCATGTTATTTGTTACTAATAAGAGAACTGACAAGTTATTTGAAGCCACACAAAGTCATGCATCACAATATTCAACCATTAACTGAGAAAAAACACATCCACTTGCATACTTACACGAACTTTTGCAGAAAATATTTCAAATTATGCATATTTTATAGGAATATATTTGGAATTGTAAGTATTTGTACACTGAGGTACACTTAAAGGGGACATTAGTATGCAAAACTCACTTTGTGCATCAATTTGTATTTCCATTTGGGTCTCTACTGCTACTATAAACACTAAAAAAAAAACAAAAAAAAAAAACATCCATCCATTTTCTGTGAGGCAACTGAAATATTTTGGTGTCAGGAATCATATGCTTCTATGAGCAGTTTCGACAGCTCCCCTATTCTGACATCAGAATTTGTACATTTGCATAAACCCAACCCTCATCCCTTTAGCCCAAGAATAAAGTTGGTGAGATTTCTTCCTATGAGAATGAGTTGGGGCACACTAAGGCTGAGGCTGGGCCACAAACATGTCTTGAGCTACTGATAAGGCCTCCACCAAGATCTGCTTAGATGCCATGTCCTTGCCAGCTGACTGGGCAAAAGGTTGAGCAGCAGTGGTGGCTTCAGGAACAGAGCAACTAACAGCTGTTCTGGAAACTGCATAGTAAGCATCAGCTTTGAATACTGAGCAGTTGGCAGTGGTGACCAAGAATGGGTGACAAACTTTGAGCTGCTAGTTTAATAACTGAAATAATCTTGTGCCTTAACTTATTACACATTGCTTTTATCAACAACAACTATGACCATCATGAGACCGCCTCAGCCAATTTTGGACCAAATGCTGTCCAGATACTTTACTCTGTTCTTTATAGAGGGGGTAGATGTGGGCTAACAAATTACACAGCAGAATGAAATTTGATTTCAGAAACACTTCACAACAAGGGTCACAAAATTATGATTCATTATAACGCAAATGAGCACATTATTAACTTATTTATGGATATATTACGGTCTATAAAATATTTTACTTCTTAGTATCCAATTAAGTACTAAGTAATATGCAATTGAGATCACTGTTAACTGAAGGTTCACTTTGTTATTACTTCATAGCTGAATATATCTATATCTGTGTACTGCCTTCTGATTATGACACTGATAATGAACCGAATATTGCATTTACATAGTATGACTGTAACTGACTAGTCTGGAGACTGCTGGATTGGAAAGCCTCCCAGAATCACAAATGTATCACAATGTCCCCATTCTTCTGGTCCCCTATAGGTGATCACACAGTCTGGGGTGCTCTCAGATGTATTTGCACCTCTGTTGAAATTTGTGGTTCTTAGGTGCTCTATGATATACTGTGTGACTAAGGGGTGCTCTTTCAGATCCAGGTACTCTCTCTATTGATCGGCTAGCTATAGCTAAAGCAGAAGGCCTGAAATGGGACACTGTAACAGCAACATCTCCACAAAGATTTGCCTATGTTTCTCCATGTTGCCAGCTAATTGGTCTGGGCAGTCTAGGGCAAGGGTGGAGTCAAGCCCCTCAGCCCCTGTGCATTCAGTGTTACCAGCATCACTGCTTTGGTCACACGTCTTAGATGCATATCAGCCCAAGCAAAGCTCCTTAGCTCCCCTCTAAATGTTCCTTCAGGAGAGAAAACTGTTCCTTAGACTTTCAAATGTCCAAGAGCTTGTCCATTAGCTGAGCTGTGTCCTCGCCCCCATCAAGGGTGAGGAACAGCCTAAAGCACTGCACCGACTCACAAAGCTCACTCATGTCAGCTTCATCTTCTGTATTGAGCCATTGCTGTCTCTCTGCCAAAAACAGGTTTGTTCACAGGCCCACTACATCCATTTTGCGTGGTTGGTTCTTCTGTAATGATGAGGTGCTCTAGGCATGATGTATGTGCGAGTCAGATGCTTTTATAAACAAAACTAAAATATAGAAACAAAACACTAAAGCAAAGTCAAAATTCAAACATAAATCCAAACAGAGGTTCAAGAGAGAGTCATGTAAACAATAATAGGCTACTGTTTAAAACAGGAAGACTGGGATAGCCTGGGTATATTCACAATTTCAGCACATTTATTTATTTATTAGTAAACTATGTAGTTGTAATATTATTTGTTTAACTGCATTTTTCTTTGCAGATTCATTTTTAACCACTTGGTGTTACACACGCTAAAGCTAATCTGGCACTCAATTAACCAAGATGTTTGGTGTCCTTACTTTGCTTCCTTAATTTAGAATTGGAGCTTTGCAGCTAAACACTACCACATAGCACTTCCAATTAATTAATTTATGTATTTGTGGCTTGTGGATGGCTTTAGGGACATGGTATGACTAAATGAACAAAACCTCATGTTTTGGGAACACATTAATATTTGTAGCTTCATGGGTAAACCTAAGAAGTATAAGTTTGACACCATTTATTCGCTGATCTTTGTTCCATCTGGAATAAGTGTATGTTTGTCTTTGTATGTGTGTGCATGTGTGCATGTGTGCATGTATGTGTGTGTGTGTGTGTGTGGGGGGGGTTATTTTAAAGATTGTTCTCTTTGCTAAGAGTATTCTCTACTGTCCTCTCTTATCTCTCTTCAGACAAAATGATGTGTACACACACACACTCACACCACACACACACACACACACACACACACACACACACACACACCCACACCACACACACACACACACACACACACACACACACACACACACACACACACACACTCACACTCACACTCACACTCACAC
>JBBKCR010000012.1:8482229-8495992 GCA_037577295.1 Ladigesia roloffi | reverse complement strand
GTATTTAAAGGGAGTGAGAGTGTGAACTCTAATTGGTTTATTGCATGCTACGCCCAAAACACACCCATGACTAATTTGCTCATTTACCCATCTGAACTATACGCCAGGCGCATTGTTAATTTTTACTGAGGGCATTATAGCGTTCTGTGCTAGCCCCTCCCCCAAAGACAACTGCGCTTCTGACTTCAGACAATGCGCGACTGACCATGAAAATCGGGCTCTATATGTTTGAGTGCAATGTCATTAAAGGTCCTGGTGTCATGGTAAGGCTTCACATGACTTTTGTCTTTCTAGTGTATCAAAAGTGAAAATACGTCTCACTATTATAATGCCTCAGCTTATATGTTATCCATAGACCTTCTCTACTTTCCACATAGCATCTGCGAGTGATTTCCTGCAAAGTGTAAATATTTGTGCTTCTCTTCACTTAGCAGAATGCTCTGACCTTGCTGGTTGCTATTTTAAGTCTTTTAAGCATATGAAATGCCAACAGCCATGTTTTCTCCACTTTATACGCTGCTTTTATGGCCAATGAACGTAACCCGAGGAGCATGTTTTAAGGCAAAGAAGGTAACACGGCCGCATGTGATGAAAGTGAGCGCGAGCAAAGAAGTCGAGCCAGCAGATTGAGTAGGCTGCTCTGCACTACTTGTTTAATTGCTAGGCACCTGGGCCAAACTTCTAATGGAAATTTTGGAGTGAAGCCTAGACAAATACAGCAGCAAGGCCAGGCTTAGACAAGAGAGAGAAGTGTTTGCTGTAGTCGAAAGTGACGTCAGATGGAGAGATCAATAGAGTACACCACTGATGTACATGGAGATAAAAATGTTGCTAGTTTCATCAGCCGTAACTTAGCACTGGTGGGAGTGAGAAAATGAGACTATAAATGTGGGGACAAGTACAGGAAAAGGAAGTCTGTAAGTTTTCATAGCTTTTTAATCATTTTAAACCTCAAGAATTCTGGAAACTCTTTCCACATTTTCAATGCTTGAGCAGTATGTTTCCTAATTCAGACTAATATTCAGGGCAGATGTTTCGCTTCACTGTGAGGCTACTGCAGTAAACCCCATCTGTCTCAATTAGTCTGGCCTGAACATGTGACGCAGGCTGTGATATGCTAGGGCTGAATTATCAAATGGCCACAAACCTAAACTCAGTATGGGAAATTTTGTCCTTATCCTGTAGGGTCGGAGCAAAACCAACTGGCAAACCCCTGCCAGAGGTTCTGTGATGCACTATTGTTCATCTTCAGCAAGTCTGATCTGATATCATAAATATGTTGACTAATCGGCAGGCACATCTACTGAAGCCACGATTTTTAAACAATAAGCATATTAATCTTGTGCTGTAATATCAGCATCCCCATTCATATTCATCCATTACCTACAGCGATTACAGCAGGCTCATGTAAAAGCAGTGGCTTTGAAAAATAAATCTAACTTTGTCGCTGCGCATAATCACCTTCGAATGAGGGGCAGCAGTGTAATCATTTTTATGCTACAGAATGTAGAGGGGAGCATTCATCAAAGGATGTCAGAGCCTTGCCTCGGTTATACACTCAGCATGGAGGCATTACCATACGCACCCTCCATTCTCACCAGCAGCATTTCACCAGAAAAAGGTGACAATTCAGAAGAGCCTGCACTGTGCTGAGGTGTAGCTCAAGGCTTCTTTTTTGTACTAAAAACACAAAGCAAATAAAAAACAGTTTTGGAATATCAGTGTTTGAGGAGCATGTGCTCCACACATAAATTCTCAAATGAATTGATTCGTCAGAAACGTACAGTTGCCAAGCAAATAAAATATTTTTCAGTTATATTAATCTGATATTTTCAGCTCTATCCTGTGGTAGGATATAAAATGTCGATATTTTGATATATTTTTATTATTTAAGTTATTGACTTATTTCATTGCATCTAGGTTGGAAAGCTTGCCCATGTCATAAAACTTATTTGTACTGAATTAACTGTGGCTTTCATTAATTTATTTGAGTGTTTAATTATTTTTTATGACCATTATCTCAGAGTGTTACAAATAACATCTAATAAGTGGCTGTGTTTACTCTCCAACTTGTTCACAACCAATAGGATTTTGACCTTCTTATTTGTAGCAGAGAAGTATAGAGTGTTTTTGTCTTGTCCTGCATAGTTAGCATTGTTATTGTATTATATTACATTGTGCATTCATTCATACCCTGTAACTGCTTAACTAGGGATGCGGGTACCTGGAGTTTAGCTTGGGGTCTACAGGTGCGAGGCAGGGACTCAACACACCTGCAGTGGTCTGCATGCACTAACGATCAATTTGGAACCCCCAATTGACCTGAAGAACACTTCTTTAGACTGTGGGAGAAACCCGGTTACCCCGGGGGAAACCAACATGAGGAGAACACCTCCGGGGTGAGGCAACAATGCTACCCACTGCGCCACCACGGGCGGAGTGTATATTATACTATATTATATTATATTACATTATTTTATGTTATATTATATTCAGACACTGACAAAACTTTGCTGCAATCTAAAGTAAATAAGTATATTTGATTTAATATTAAGTAGTATATCTTATTAGGTGGAAGGAATGTTTTCAACATTCTGTACAACGTGTCCAACCTCAACACAGTGGCTATGCAAGAACACAAAAGTCAGTTACAGCTGTCCTGCATCTTGCATTTATCCACTATGGTGATGCAGCCCAGCTTGACCGTGCATTGGCAAAGAGGTGAGATGGATGAAACTGTAAAACAGGGTCAGCACTCTAACTGTCTCTGTGTGAGTCCGTGTGTATAAACACTATTACAGGGCTCATTGGACAGTCTCCTTCTTTTAGCCTCTGGACATCAAGTCTGTCTCCTCGATCTCTAACGCAATAACTGGAAAGAATTGGCCCCTTCAGACACAGGAGGGAGATGACACACAAAATAAGTTTGCTGTAGGAGACATACGTTTAAGAGGATGTCCAGAGGGCATTTGAAATCAACATGAGAATGTGACTCAAACTCTCAGATACTTAAACTTCTCTCCCTGAAATATCGCTTCTGGGTGTTTTGAATTTTTGATCATTCACTATACATGTCTAATGCTCTGCACAGCAAAATAAAATACAGTGTAAAAATCATATTGTTCCACTCTGCATCAATGGGGTAGTGTGGAGAGAGAGAGAGAGAGAGAGAGAGAGAGAGAGAGAGAGAGAGAATGAAAGGAGAGGGAAAAGAAAGCCTCTTGCAGGATTAGGCTGAGGTTGAGATGGTGGAGGCAGAGACAGAAGGAGATTTAATAGATTTGGAGGCTCTCACTGAAATGAGTGAAAGCTATAAGAGGACTATAAGAGTCTCTTTTCTTCCACCAAAACATTCAGTCCATCCTGCAGCTTGCTGTATTCGAGCTCTCATATGGTCTTTAGTGTGTAGAAAATATAAACCAGTCATCCTCCTAAGCAGAGCTCTCTCTCAAGCTCCTCTCAGACCTTCAGAGGTGCTCTATAGTATATTCCAGAAAATACTACATACACACACACAGGCTAATGGGCTCTGAACGATATCCCAAAAGTATAGTGGACACTCCACATTCTCTCAAAAGTCAGAAAGTGAGGGGGGTAGTCTAGAGGAGTCCACATTAGTGTGTGACAAGCAGCGAAGGGTGACTGGCACCATCCTCCACTTAAAACGACACATCTTCTAGCGTAAAAAATTCCCTTTGGAAAGAAGATAAATGCCTACGTCAGATAATGATTGATTATTTGTCAATCAAGTGTCTAATTCGGCTTCACAGCCTAAGTGGGTCAATAACAGTTGTAAAATTAAGTGTACATTCCCTTTCCTAGCATGTGGCAGGATCTGTGGCCTACTGCTGAATGAACTGAAGGGTCTCTGATGTTTTTCTTCACTTCAGTGTTAGTCCTGCATGTCTTTTTTAAAGGCATTTACAAAAAGTTCATACAGAGTTTAGATGCCTTGGATTTGTATGTCGGATGACAAAAATATGACTTGCATTTGTGTGATACTTTCACACAATAACATTTTTTAAATTTGAGATTTTTATGGTATTTAAATATAACCTCTGGTGGCCTGGTGGTTTGGGTATTGCCCCTGTGATCAGAGGGTTGTGGGTTTGAATCCTGGCATCCAGCACCACTGTGTTACTCCTAAGCAAGGTACTGTCCACACACACTGTTCTCTGGATGCTGTGTTTCTGATTGCACACTGCCTCACTTGGTGAAAGGATTAAATACAGAGGGATAATTTAATGTTGTCCATACTGTGTGCCATGCTGTACTATGTTCACATCCAAGATGCATAACTCGAGCTACTCGGCTCATCCCCAGATAGAGGAACGGCCTAAAGATATGGAAGTTAGCTGCAAATATGTCTCTGGTCTAATAAGCAGCCATGGACAAGCACTATCAGTGTGTGATTGATCATGGTCTTAACTCCCATGTTCTAAGCCACAGATGCATGATGACAGTGTGGTGTCAGGGTGAGTCAATCCCACCTTAAAGGGATTTGCTACCTGTTGCCAGGCAAGGAGTACTTGGGTGTGCACTGGCTAGGGGTCACAGCCGATATCCGTGGAAGGCTGCTGGTCACGCCATCAACAGGAATATACCGCCAATGATCAATGAAGTACCAGTGAAGTAGGGGCTGGATCCCAAATCTAGATCTGATAAAATGTGGAGGTGCCATTATGTTTACTTCATGGATTCTTTGTTTTATGACTTCTCTGATTCGTGGACCCTCTACCGATCAGTCATGATGAAACTGGAATAATTCCACATGGTTAATCTATGCTCCATTCTCCACATCAGATGGTAGGACAAAGTCATCAGCAATGAATTCCTCCAACTTTCTGGCCTCGGCTGTATTGAAACAGAGATTCTACACCACCAGCTTCACTGGCTGGGACATATCCAAAGGATGGACAACAGCGGAATGCCCTAGGTGCTTTTGTGTGTCAAGCTTGATAAGGGCCAATGACCACAGGGTGCACCAAAGAAGAGGTTAAAAGACCAACTGACCTTGACCTCCTTCGAGATCCCCAAAGACTTTGTCCCAGATCATGTGGAGAACTGCCACCTCCAAGGGACCAGAAAAAGAAGAAAAGCTAAGTAAGAAGAAACTTGTACAGGAAGCAATCCCAGAAGAGGACAGTGTCCAAACTGTGACAGGACAATCCGAAGCAGAATGGGCCCTCACAGTCCTTTTAAGACCCACTATTTTCCTTGAGTCGAGCGAAGTTGACGCTATGTTCAAAAATTACAAATGGGCATTTTAATTGACATATTTAGTCGAGCATCTCTTACAATCCCAAACTGAGAAAATGGAACTATCAGGTCATTTCATGGCTGTGTCTCTTGTGCTATGCCAGCCCAGTAACCAAAGTACTGAGATTCTCGTTTTGTTTTCTCCCGCGTACGATATTATCTGTACCTGTTCATCTCACTAGTTAAACTGAGCCTTAACTGGAATCAGTCATCCAATCTCCATCATGCTGTCATAGCATGAATCTGTGTTTGTTTATGTTCTCTGTAGAACAGAAGTTGAAAAATGTATGCCTGGTGGTCTCGCACACACTTTGGACAGTTACCAGGTAGACTCCAGCAGCTTCATAGACTTCCTAGACCTCCCACTCCTAATCCGTTGTGGGCTTTACAGAAGCTTCTGGCACTGTTTGTGTTTAACTGTATATCAGAAGCAGCACTAAGTTCAGTATCTTCATTTTTTATGTTTCCCAGCAAAAACCTGAAAAGAAGTACCTAGACCACCACTATGATTGATGTTATTCTGATGCACGACTGCCGATACCAAAACAGATTCTAAAGTAATTTAGTAATCTTTTTACTTTAGTATTAGCTTTATGTTTGTTGAAATCATGTTATATGTGACTAAGGGTACATCACAGAATAAATAAACTGCTAACCACTTAGAGAGCAAAGATATACACAACCACAGTGAAGACATACCAAAGGAAATTATGTCACAATAAAGAAAAAAGTTAGGAGCAAAAGCTTTAAAATGTTGTAAAGATTAAAAACAAAACAATCTTGGCTGAATCAGTTAAATTTGAAATTGGATGTACGGCTATATTTGACCGATTACCGTTATTATAATGGATTGGACCAATCTCTAATTTAAAATACTGTCCATTGTTTTATTTAAAAGTTCTAATAAACCAGGGGGATCCCAAGTGTTAAAACCGTCTAATTGTTGTCACTGAATGGGAGGTTGCAAGTTCAATCCCTAGTGATGCTGCAGCCATCCATGGCTGGTTTCATTCTCCCTGGGTGTGTAGGAAAGCCAGTGCGGGCATCTGATATCTTTTATAACAAAATTGGTGAGTAGTGTTCCCCTCCAAGCATGTTAAACTGCCCAGGAATATTTAGTGGTAGATCAAAAAGATGCAGCAGCTCAGCAGCCACATGCCAGCCCTAACAATTGGAGTCCAAATAGTGGTGAAAAAACACAAGTTTGAAAATAAAATATAAATATGTAGTGTAATTAAATCAGATATGCCAGCTGCTTACTGCAGACAAACTTATTTATTTGCAAGTGCAACATTCGTCACTTAATCTACTCTTAGGCCCACACATTTTTAGATTCATTCAGACTAACAACCTTATTGTATATCTCTTTTTCTGTTTTTAAAGCACAGAAGAGTGATAGCAATGCAAAGGTTAACAGGCTAGCCTGCTAAATGGTGGCTACAGAAATTTACACATGCAAATGTTTGCAAACTTTTCCACAAAATAAACATGAAAAACAAAAGACATGTGTTTCTGTAGCACCACCACACATTCATTTGTGTTTTATGCTACTGGCTTCCTATTTGTAATATATGTTGCCCTATTGACATGTCCATGTCCCGCCCACAGATGCATTCTTTCTTTGCAAGGTTGAACAACCTTTACAGAAGATTGGCAAAAATCCCATTCTGCATAATGAGAAACTGCAGCACACAAGTTACTCTATTTCACAGCACCCTCGAGAGCGCTTTATTATTTTCAAATGATATTTATTTTGTAAGAATGTGAAAGGTCACAGCATTAGGATAAAGTGGATGCGGTTTTCGCCGCGTTACTGAGCCAATGTTATTTCCTTTAGCCGATGTGTCGTTGTTGTTTGCAGCCTGCTTAGATTTGATTAACTACACCACAGTCCAGCGTGGGTGTGCTGCATTTTAAACTGCAAACACAAAGCACCGTGTGACAAAGTACATCGCTGTTTCTCAGTAGGTTGGATCGAACCTGTCCCGCCTGACGCCTGCACTTACATAAGATCACATCTGTGGGTGAAGCATGGATAGGTCACTTCCACTGAGATTAATTCCTTGTACATGCAAGCTTACTTGGCTAATGGACTGATTCTAATTCTAAAGAGGCTTACATGAATGTATTTATTTACAATCTTTCTGAAGACAAGGAGAATGAGGATAGGTTGACTGTAATCAGCGCCTTCGTGTCTAGGGAGGGGACCTCCCGGTGCGTAGTGGCATTGTTGCTTCACACCTCCAGGATTAGGGTTTGAATCTAGGTCCCAGACTTTTTTTTTTTGTGTAGAGTTTGCATGTTTTCCTGGCGTGGGTTTCCTCCTGGGCCTCCTGATTCTTCCACAGTGCAAAGATATACATGTAAGGTAAATTGGGAGTTCTAAATTGATCGTAGGTGTGAGTGTGTGAGTGGGCACCTGCAAACCCCGTGGTTATTCAGTGGAAACAGAAAATGAGTGAATGTCTAAGGAGGGTGATTATCCAAAACTATGAGGACAGGAACACCTACATCTTAGAATCAAATTCAAGACCTACATTTTTCTCTTCTTGAATGAACCTGCTATACTCTGCCTGGTGTGAATGTCTTGGCGTTAAATTAGAACGAGAGCTCATGTGGTTTGGGTGTTTGATGTTTGAGGGTTTTAAATAAAAATCTTCTTGAAGAAAAAAAAGTAACACACACCTTCACTAGAGCTGGGAAAAGAACATGGCTTTAGTGTGGCCTGCCGATTTACTCACATCCTGAAAAGACGTGACGAGACATCAAACTGTCAGGCTTCACCGCTTCTCCTATCATCCTCCTTTCTTTCTCTCTACCGTCTCTCTCTCTCTCTCTTTCTCACTCTCTTTCTTCTTTCACTCTCGAACCCCCCCTCTCTCTCCTTTACACTCTCACTCTCTCTCACACTCTCTCTCTTTCTCCTTCTCTCTCTGAGGTGACAGGTTTGGAAAGTCAGAGAGCTGAATTTTCTGGCAGCTGCATTACCCACAATCCCTCAGGGTGAATCCAGCATACTTTGGAGCAGCAGCTGTGCTACCTATGCCTTGCACACACACACACACACACACACACACATACACACACACACACACACACATGCTAGGCACACACTTTTAGATCATTGTTAAAAGCTCACATTTATATTTATAGTGAGAGGAAACAAGAATTCAGGACCTTTTATTTTGTGTAACTGTAAATTGCATTAACAAAAACAAAAGTGACAAAAACTATTAACAACCAAATTCATGTCTGAATTAAATTATAAATAATTATATAATATCATAACACATCACAGTGTGATGTTCTACACTGTTCTACATAATCAATTCTGCAAGAAAGAAAGTAAGAAAGAAAGAAAGAAAGAAAGAAAGAAAGAAAGTGGTTCTTTTGCAAAATGTACCTGTAGTGGTAGTACATATTTTATTTTATATACTTGCTTCTTCAGGCTTCTATTAAAACCTGACTCCAGAATATATCGCATTAAACACAAATAAATAACCAATTAATTACATTATTATAATAAAATAAATTTATTTACTTTTATTTACAGTTTTTCTCCGTTGGCTTGGCTTCTTGAAACTGAAATTACATTCTTGAAACTATAAGGTAATTTGGCCAAACAGACTTGCAGTTCAGACTTGCATTTCAGCTCATTAGCAAAAGCTCATATCTTTGGGAGAGTTTGCTCATGTGTCAAAACTAAATTCCTTCTTCATGTAAATATTCAGTGCAAGCACAATTAATTGTCCCTTTGACATTGTGTGAGCACTGCAATTCAAAATGCTTAGATGTTTTGTCACTATGGCAGAGGTCTAGCTAACAGTACAATTGTGTATAAAACAAACAAAAAAAGATTTTATATTAAGAGCAGCCTCCAAAGTTTGTCATCACACACACTGCACTCATACTGCCAAGGAAATTGTAGCCATTTGTTTGTTCACATTGCAGCAGACTGTAAGAAATGTTTCAAGATTCATATATGGTGTTCATGGTACTATGTTCTTGATTTATTTTGACAACTGAACAGACTATTCTGCATATGATGACTTACAGAATTAAATCATGCTGACATGTTTGGGTGAAAACTACCATTAGATTGAGAAGCAAATGATGAGTTTAGATCAGCAAGATCTATTTATTTGGGAAAAAGCTAAATATGGGGTACTTGTGCGAACTGTGGGCTACAAGTATGTAACCATTCGCAAAGATGCACTGAGACACTTGAGGCATGTACTAAGTCATTTGCAATTTGATGAAATCAATGAGAAATTCCATTCTGTTGTGAACCATTGCAAGTTGGTTTGGAGATGTGTCCATGTTGTTCCCTCGATACTTAAATGTTCACAGATGGCCTGAGCAGTGAAATCCTCCACACCCACAATATCATGTTTATTCTTCCTCAGCATCACCTCTGTGTTGCTGACTGGCCATGTGACATCCCTTCATCATGTCTCGGTATGATCCAATTACTGGAGCTTTAAAGTCACTCCCCAGTCTGTAAATGCCACAGTAATTCCTTATGTAAAACTCAAGAGAGGAGATGAGGAGCTGAAGTGGCCCTGCTTCACATTAAGCTGGTGATGAACACATTAAGCTCCCTCCTTTACATTTCTCCTGATTGGTGTGTGATAACGAGAGACTCATAGTCAGTGGATAGTGTTTGTGGTTATTTCCATGTGTAAACTTGTTGCTTATTAAATATGCATATGCTTATCAAGTAATTCTTATATGGTAGTTTTCAGTGTTACAGGCATCACATGAAGAAATATACAGTTCATGAAAGACATACATAATATGTCTGTTCCAGGGAAGTTGTAGATGACTAAAGACTATGGACGAGGTTATAAAGTAAATGTCCAGAGTGCATTCTGTTGGAAAAGTGGGCACTCCTGGTGACATAAAGACTTTTGCAATGGTAGAAAAAATCCAAGAAACAAGCGGCAACATGACGGTTATGATGATGATGGTGATGATGGTGATGATGATGATGATGATGATGATGATGATGATGATGATGATGGTTATGATTATAATGATGAGGAGGATGATGATGGTGATGGTGATGATGATGATTGTGATGATGATTGTGATGGTGATGAAGATGATCCTGTTAATGATGATGGTTATGACGAGGATGATGTTGATGGTGATTGTGATAATGGCACTGGTGATAATGATGTGGTTGAAGGTGAAAGAGCATCTAATATTCTAAAAGAACAATATTATTATACAATAATCAGATGGAAAAAGCTTAAGAGACCTATAAAAGATCCCTTTCAGTACAACTGCTTCTAAACCACTGAACTAAATGTCCTTTAGACAGGTGCACCATACACTATTTAGACGTCACTATAAAGAGTGCTAACAATAAGAACTGACTGTACTGCATTATCTCCACTCCTGCACCCCATGCATTGGAAATGTGCTAAATCACAAAAACAAAAGTGTCTGAATCCTCAATTCCCTTCACTGAAAAGGATAATATCTTGTTCTGCATAGCTTCAAAGTTTATGCACTGGACTAAAATTATATTTAGACATTTTGTCTCATCTTGGAATCAACACTTATCAAAAGAAAAGCATCCTGGACATTTACATTTCACATAGACATTACATTCATATATATCTAGTAATGTTTAGTCATAGTCTAATTTACATTTCTGTTGGAATACACCTATTATATATATCGTATTTATGTTTATTTATTTGATTCATTTGACAATGAAGACTAACATTTTAAAATGATTGGTAAATTTGCAAATACACTGGTCTTCCCATTGAAAAGATCTAAACTGTACCGTCATCATCACCATCACTATCATAATCATCATCATCATCATCATCATCATCATCATCATCATCATCATCATCATCATCATCATCATCATCATAATCATTAACACCATCATCACCACCACAGTCATCATCATTGTCCTCATCACCACCCTCATGATCAACATCACTTTCGTTGTCATCACCATCATCATCATCATCATCATCATCATCATCATCATCATCATCATCATCATCATCACTATCACCAGCACAATCATCATCATCATCGCCATCAACATCATCATCATAGTCATCATCATCATTATTATCCTCACCATCAACACCATCACCACCACAGTCATCATCATTGTCCTTATCATGATCATCATCATCATCATCATCATCATCATCAACATCATCATCATCATCATCATCATCATCATCATCATCTTCTTCTTCTTCATCATTAACACCATCAACATCACCACCACAGTCATCATCATCATTGTCCTCATCACCACCATCATGATCAACATCGTTTTCATCATCATCACCATCATCATCATCATCATCATCATCATCACTATCACCAGCACAAGCATCATCATCATCATCACCATCAACATCAGCATCACAGTCATCATTATTGTCCTCATCATCACTGTCATGTTTGCTGTTTGTCTTTTGAATTTCTTTCTACCAGTAATTTATTATGACATCAAGTGTGTCATGAAGTTTGAAATACATTTTGGTTTGTTGTCTTGGAATCACCAAATGGAATGCACATTAGCATGACTTGATCCATTTATCTAAAATACACTGTTTTTAATTTTTTTATTAAGAAAGCATTGTACTTTGAATAATATATGTGATATGGTCTTGTTCCCATTGAAATGAAATGAATCAAATTATAACACATTTTGTGACCATAAGCAACTAATCAACACATTCGTTCTGAAGACCCTGTCTACAGGTTCAACTCTAACACATTTGCACAGTAATAGTAATCACAAACACTGTCCTCTGACTATGACTCTTCGTATAAAGGCTCTCGTTATCAAACACCAATCAGGAGAAATGTAAAGGAGGGAGCTTAATGTGTTCATCACCAGCTTAATGTAAAGCAGGGCCACTTCTCCTCTCTTGAGTTTTACATAAGGAATAACTGTGGCATTTACAGACTGGGGAGTGACTTTAAAGCTCCAGTAATTGGATCATACTGAGACATATGATGGAGGGAGGTCACATGGCCACTCATGAACACAGAGGTGATGCTGAGGAAGAATAAACATGATATTGTGGGTGTGGAGGGTTTCACTTCTCACATACTTGTATGCCATGATCATTAGTGTATGGTCATCTGTGAGCTGTGAAACACTTACGTATCAACAGAATGTTTCTAGATATTTGTATCTAGTTTGTGATATTCATATCTGTTTATCTGTTCTCCCTTGCTCTGTCTCTCCCTATGACTCTTCCAATTTCTCAGTAGCACTTTTATACATGGTGCTATAGCACTTTTTTTTCTTAATGGTTTTGGCCTGGAATTACTGTTGTAGACTTCTTGTTTTAATCACTGGATTTTACCTGTTCATTAAATAATTTTTTTTTACGTATAAAAATCGAATTGTTGAAGATAATATCATACAATTTGTAATTCTACTACTACTTCTACTACTACTACTATTCCTATTACTACCACTACTACTACTAATAATAATACTTTTTATTATTATTATTATTATAATAAATGAAGTCAAGAAATAAGATAAATGATAGCAAAAATATTATATGCAGCACATATAGAAACATTATTATCAAATGTGTTTTTTTGTCACATTCCAGTGTTTTTTCAATTAGGCAGAATATAAAAGCTTATATTTTTTGCACCCAGACTACTGAGTCTCAGAAAGAATTGCCACACACAACACAAGACACTGGACATGCTGCACAAACCTGCCATTTCTTAAAAACACCAAGCTTTTATAACAACTGAAATTTTAAAAACATCAATTCTCACCATCCGTGCAGTGTTTCCCATTGTTATTGTGTTTGTCAGGTTGGTAGTAGCCTTGAGGGCAAAACACAGGTTTGTGAACCCAGTGACCACAAAGCTGTAAGTTCAAACCCCCACGTTTTACCAGTTGCTCCAGGGGGACTGTCTCTGTAACTAATGATTTTAACTCTGAATGAGAGTAGCAGTCAAATCCCTTCTTTACCCTTTGTTACATTGAAGATGACATCACAGTGTCTTGCATCGAGGGGGTGTGAAATGCAGTGGAACATAAAGAAGTCATCAGGTGCCAAAATGCAAGTCAAAAATAGAGTCAAGCCAGGGCCATAGAGAGGAAGAAAAATGACTTTTTATTGTCAGAATTTACATAAACAAAAATTCAGAGCAACTGACATGCCAATGACATTATATATACTATTCTGTACTGTCTCACTTGGCTAAGAGAGGGACATCTTGTACCCTAGACTTTCCCCTGCTGTTTAGATCAGTAGTCGTCTTCTTCTACTCATTTGGCGCTCAGACTTCTCTAAGGCTGGACTACTGTCAGCTAACTCCCTACAGCACAGATAAAGAGATAAAACAGTCCAGATTCTCACTACCATGCGCACACACACACACACACACACACACACACACACACACACACACACACACACACAAAACCCACAAAAACACACAAACACACACACATACACACACGCACATACACAAAC
>JBBKCR010000012.1:8465379-8481085 GCA_037577295.1 Ladigesia roloffi | reverse complement strand
AGTTCAAAGTTCACTGAAATATGAACGTGTTCAATGAACGCGTTCTTTTGAACTAGTTCATGCACAACACTGTATATATATATATATATATAGTATGTCACAACCATGTTCTATTTGTCATTCCCATGATACACTGCTCTCACCGAGGGGTTATAGGGTGGCGGAAAAACTAGGTAAATCTACTTTTTCATAAGGTGATACTGTTACAGTGCACATTCTACAACCTGCATATGTGGGATAACTGTTTCTTTTGTCCTTTTGTTGAAAAATGGATGTTATTATTTGGTCCGCTTGCTTGTTTGTACCAAATTAATATTATTAAGGCATAAAATGTGCAATGCTGATTATGGAAAGCCATTTCATGTGAAACTGAAGGTGCCATAGTGTGATAACGTTTTGTATCCAACAAGCATGTACACTCTTCTCTCTTTCTCTGTCACCAACCTACCCACACATGCACACACCCACAATTCCCACCGTCTAAGTCGCCAACACAAAAAGAAGAAGAAGAGGAAGAAGAAGCAGGAGGAAAAAAAACACTAAGAAGCTTATATACTTCATACTTCAAAGAGTTTAACTTCTGCCACAGTAAAGGAAAAGAAATCTCTTATTCCAAATGCCTCTGCCCCTTTGTGGATTTCACATTTTCAGCAATTTCAGCACTTTTCAACACCATAAAATGTCATATCCCCAGCGAAGTCCACATACACCCCTAATTAGGAAAATCTTTCGCCTCAGGCACTTGTAAACAAATCAGATCTAATGTAATGTTTATCTCGCTGAATTTCAATTAATGTTAGATAAGAAGCACATACATAGAGCTGTTTCTACTAATGGACAATAATTTCAAAATGCATATTATTTAAAAGGAACATGCTTAGCCTTCGGTTGCAATGCCCATTATTGAATTGTTCCCATATCTCATAGTCTAAACCTTTTTCATTATGTTTAAAGCAGCAGGGTTATTAAGTGGTGTTATTTTGAAGTCTTGAATGCCTTTGGTCACATCCATCCATAAGTGTAATTACATTTCTCCTTCACATGTTGCTTTAAGCTTCCTCACATAGAATTACAGCCTTTAATTACTTCCGGACTTGCTGACCAAGCAGGAAGAGAATTACAATTTGATCAAAACTGACCTTGCTTTGCCAATTAGGTGGACCTGCTGTTTGAATAAAGATGACTAAAGGAAACATTTACAGATGTACTCCTTCCGATTAACCCCATTAACTTCTGAAATTCAGAAATTCTGTTCTCTAATAATTGTTGTTTACCAAGTAGTCTACATGGTACTCACTATACAACTAATGTATAAGTTATAGCTCCAGAAAAAAAATGAGACCACTGCAAAAAAGTTCCGTTTTTTTTTTGGTCCAATAATTGAAGTGAACAACTTATTTTGTAAGAACTGCTGACAATATTTATATAAATTGTCCAAATAAAATGATTTTCCTTTAAAGCATTATTTAAAGAAAAATATATAAAGCAGCATAGTAAGGAAAAAGGGGTAGAAAATGGATGGATGATAAAACATCAAATTAAGAGAAATGATCCAGTGTTTACAGAACTCCAATAGTTCAAAGAAAACAAATGTATTGTTCGTTCTTAAACAAAACGCCAATAATTATCTCTGATGGACTTGTACTAGTGTTTTCCCATCCAACCAATCAAGCTGCCAGAAAAGAGTATTGATTTGCAGTGTTTTTATACTTTTGCTCATTAAATACGATTAGATTCAGGTGATCACTTCTCAGTACCACATGAAGCAGAATCAGGTGCCTGAGTAAGAATTTAACAGACCCAGTCATGGTATGGTTGTCAAACTCATAGAGATGCTGATATAAAACTCAATTGCAGTGGTCTCTTATTTTTGTCTATACATGTGTATAAATAGAAAAATACAAGTGAACTCTATTGTGGAATTGTATGATGATGGAATTTGTAAAGCACAATAGAGCTTACAAAGCTTTGCCCTTAAATTGTAAAGGATCTGTATTAGTCATTGTAAACTTATTGTATGCAGAGAGACAAAAGGGCAAATCTCCACAGTAAACACATGCAGCAACACATGTACAAAAAAGTCTAAAATAAGATATAAATAAGAGTCAGTTTTAACCTGTCCTGAGTGTGTGCTCTCTGTGCATTGTAAATAAATACAAGTAAAACAGCAATGATTGTAAAAAATGTGCTGCGTAATAGAGGACTTTACTTAAGTTTTACAAAGAAATAAACCATTTAGTGTACACTGATGTAACTTTTTGTTTGCAAACATTTCATAATGTGTAGATTTCTGCACCAAAGGGAGTGGCTTTCTCTATTGTTCTTTCCAGCATGAACAAAAGAGATGAAGACAAGGACAAAGGAGGAGAATAAAAGAAAGAGTTATTTCATGGCTTGCAAATGTTTCTAAAGGTCTCAAGGCCATCGCTTATAAAGGGTAAAGCACTAGAAATAGAATGCCTGAGATGTCATGAATTTCACGCGTTCAGTATTTGTCAGAGTCTTGTGTGACTTGTAACCCGGTGAAAATAAATGCATACCCAGTAACTATTTTGGGGATATATTGGTGTTTCTCTCGGGCGTTACAGACAAATAACTCCTCGCAGCAATCCCATCAAGCATCAATCTGCCTCATACTGCACCTCAAAAAGAATAAAAACGGAGTGGAGATAATATCCAACTCTAGCTTGCCACCTATGCCCATTTAGCCACAAAGCTCTATTCTTTATGGGGGCATTTTCAGTTTGGATGGAGCCGTATATCAAAACTGTGTGTCATGATTGGTGCTTATACTACAGCTCCACACCTATCCCTGAGTACCTGCATTTGTAAGCAGGCACCATTTAAAAGCATAACAACTGACTCTGTGTGTCCAGCACTAGACAGATAGGCCCATGAAGACGTTTATGATATACCCAAGCAAGAGCTGCCTGCTGGAAATGTCAGAAATAGGTCAAAGCCCATTGTAAAAAATCTTGATGGATAGTGAATGGGCCCTTGTGAGGCAAAATGTCCTTCCTCACCACAAAAGAAGTGAATTAATTTGTTTTTTTCTTTTTTGAACGAGCTACTTCACCACTTTATCAACAGAATGCTTTCCTGTCATATCTTACTGCAGAGCTATTGAGCTCAAGACCTTGAGAGTGGACCTGGTTGAAGGTTTGCAGTCAAAATATGACTTGCATCATCTAGTTTAGGTAGTTGCTACAGGCCTGTTCATGACAGCCATTTCTTTTCTCCTGTATTTCTTTTTTTAAGGACAACATGGACACCATGTGCATAAGTTCTGATCGCAGTATAGTTGAAATTGTAAAATGGTGGGAGCCAAACAGCAGGTTAGCGCTAAAGATTAATACAATGGGATTTTTAAAAATAAAGTTTGAGGAACATAAATTCGCACATATAATGTCATTTTTTTATTTATGAATACACTTTTGAATCAATTTATGAATCAAACAATGTTGATGAATACAATTGAAATAATGGTGTAGAGTAACCCTCATTACATACGATATAATGAAATTTGTGATGACATTTAGCTCCACCCATACAGATCTTTGAAAGACACACATTACCGGGCAGCACTTCACTTTTTCTGACTGACTGAATCTGCTTATTCATTTAGTGACATTTACAGCTCAGCAACATCCATTCATTTTTAAAGAGTGTTTCATGCTGAATCACTTTTTGAATTAAATGCAAATCTGAATATAGGTTGTTCCCATATATCAATCTTCAAAACACAGTAGCCAAAAAGCCTATTTAATTCTAATAATAAATGGTCATGAAAAAAGTTGCGATGACTACTTTTGGTTCGTAAAACCACTCAAAAGTGGATCTCAGGAGAACTGCAGATATGTAGGCGAGAAATACAATTTCATATGTGTTAACTGTTGGTATAAAAGTCCACAGTCAATGTTGGATACTAACAGTGTTTTTGATGGTTAGGGCAATAACATCTGTCCATTTATTATTTATTCAACAGATGTGCCCATAAACTACATGACAGATGTCTCGCTATGATAAAAATAGTTACATGTGGTTTTAGAAAGAAAAAGAAAGTTAAAGGAGGTGTTCAGACTGTGTCCTCAGATAGCTGGACCAATAATAATTTTTTAGTTGTCCAAAAGCTACTATGATGACATCTTTAGTGGTAAATTTATAATCAGTGCTGGAATTAATTTCTTAAGTAATAATCCCAGTCCATTATTATCAGAAACCTTTCCCTTTTTTGGCCTTTTTACCTTGTTTTTTTTATGTATTTTTACATGAGAAGTAATTCATGATCTTGCATACGTTCCTGTTCGTGCTGGAAAAAAATCACGGCATTTTCTCACATTGGTACTGCTGCCATTCTGTGTTTGTTTCATAGGTGTGGAAATATAAAGTGTATAATACAATGAAAATACATCCAAAATACCCACTCATTTGCTAATACATGTATTTCCCTCCATAGTTCATGGTGATATCGATCTTTACCATCAACACTCTCTCTCGATTGTATTACTCTCTCAATCTCCAGTTAACAAACACCACGATTTCAAACCATGCCCCGCAATCTAATCCATCTCAAACTATTTATGCAAATCAGACGTATTAAGGTAATTAGGTTCCTTAAAGCCCTTAAAATTAAAAAGACAAGGGAAAACGAGACATTTTTACAACGACTTTGCTTCTGTCCCCATCCACCTAGTGGAAACTAATCAAGTCGGAGTAAATTCTACCAGTTACCACCTCTCTCTCTCTCTCTCTCTCTCTCTCTCTCTCTCTCCCACTCTCTCTCTCTGGCACAAGCTGTGCCAGGAAACGGGGGGACTCTAGAACAACATTAAACCAGCTCATGGACCATGCAATTTCAATTACCAAAGAGAATCAAAGAGCTGAAAGGAATTCAAATTGATTCTTCCATTTTAAAAACCCACAGCCCCTTGGGTGCCTCAAAGCAGAATCTAATCCTAGAATCAAATCTGCTTTTTGCACATAAGTCCAAACAAAGAGAAGACATTTGTGTGTGCTGGAGTCAGGAATCTATGACATCAAAGATGTTGTGCTGCATGAACAGAGGAAGACACTTTCATTATGCTGACACACTGAACTGGCAACAGGCATGACGAGCAAGACGCATCCTTCAGTGTCATTTGGGCAGAGTTTACACAGTTGTCAGCAATGGATGTAAGAGCATGACAGCACAACACAACACACACACACACACAACACACACACGGTGTCGATGACCAGATAATAGATTTATGCATGGCTAAGGAGATTAATGTATACGTTTAAAAATGCACTAGCAGATCACTCGGTTGCTGTAAACAGCTTTGAAGGAAATCAAAGCGTTAAATGGAAAATAGGTTTATTAATCTAAGCGGCTTAGTTCAGGTTGGCCTCGTCCGGCAAATTAAGTTTGCTGGATTTCACAGGAAATAAATAGGGGGAGAAAGAGGATGCGGGTGTGTCAGCAAAAAAAAAAAAATAAATATATATATATATATATATATATAAATATATTGTCATGATTTATATTCTGCCTACACGTTCAGATGGCCCTCCGTCCTCCACGTTATCAAAAACAAATGCTTTTCACACTGTGTCAACTGTCACATGAGCTTTAGATGAATGTATTTGATTTGCTGCAAAAAAAGGTCCTAAATTTTACCCATGTCCCACGTTTTTTCATGGATTTTATATTTGTAACCATGAGATCCACTTATGTGGATTTGTCTTTTAAATATGAAAAAAAAACCAGACTATTCACGTTGCTGTGCCTTTAGGATCATGTAAATAACTGCAATTGAGCTGAAATGCTCCTCATGGCAAATATAAATATATTAATATAAAAATATCAAATATTAAATCAGACATAATTGGTTCAGTGCAGACTTAAGTGAGAATGCTTACATCTCTTCTCTAATTTAATTCAGTTTTTTTACAATTATAAGGGGAAAAAAACTGTTTGTGTATGAAGTATAATTTTTACATGATTTTTTGAAATGTGTTGACCCTAATCCATTTGAAATGAACCAGGATTTGTGACAGCATAAATCAATAACTAATGAATGGGATGTTTTTGGCATCTTCATTTCAATGTATGGACAATATAGGGGCAAAAGTAATGGGACACTGGACAATTACACCAGGAGGGATTTTAAGGATATTGAATACACACTGTGTGCTGTGGTGTGTTCACATTTGACCGATTCATCACTTTCGCTACAAATTTAATATGGTCTACCCACCTTTGCAGCTCTTCTTAGAAGGCTTTCCTCAAGATTTTGAAGTTTCTGTGGGAATTTGTGCTCATTCATTCTGTAGATTATTTAGGAGGTCAGGCTCACAGTCTCTGTTCCAGTTCATCTCATGGGTGTTGAGATCAGGGTTCTGTTGAACCCAGTAAAGATTTTCCACACAGAACTCATCCAGCCAGGTCTTTCTGGTACTTGCTTTGTGCCCTGGGGCACAGTCATGCTGGATTAGAAAATGTTCTTTCCAAAATTGTATCCACAAAGTTGGATGGTCTGCTGAAGCATTAAGGTTACCCTTCACTAGGAGAAAGGGGTCAAGCCCAAACCCCAGAAAACCCAGCCTTAGTACTTTTGTCCAGAATATGTATATTATAGTGTATTATAGTCTATTAGAGTGTATACGTTTTTAGTGTATGAGTCAGAGAACCGCATGTTTTGAGACTGAAAACATGTTTACACATTATATCAGACGTTTTCACTATATGTGAATGATTCCTTTGCAAGTTACAGATGTGTTCATAATTGTGTCTGTATGTGCAGATACAGAGACATTAAATATGATGGAACAGAGAAAGTGAGCAAGAAAAGGAGAGTGATATATGGACAGAGAGACAGATAGAGAGACAGAAAGATTGAAAAGTATGGTTTGAAATAGAGTGTGTGTTGAGGCTTCAGACGGATCCCTCACCCAGCGAGACACTCATGAAAGATGGAACACTTCCCACCATTCACCCTCCATGCTCTCCAGCACCATCTCCTCTTTTCCCTCCTGTCTCTCTTTCTCCTCCCACTGTCTGCCTTTTACCTCCACTGTTCTCTGAAGTCAGAAAGCCTCACCCCAGTATACTTTACTTAAATTGATCTCTTATCCTTTGCTATCTTTTTAGGCCTTTTCAAAAATTTAGCAAGCCTGCCCTGAAATAATAATAATAACAAATAAATAATGATTATTTTATTATTATTTCTATTATTATGATGATGATAATGATGATGATTATTATTATTATTATTATTATTATTATTTTTATTATTTTTATTATTATTATTATTATTATTATGATTATTATTTTTTATTATTATTAATACATGTATTATTGTTTATTTTTATTTATTATTTATTACTATTAATAGTAGTCTTAGTATTTTATTTTTGTAACCTTTGTTGATAGTCTATGAGTAAACGTTTAATGTTAAATATTTAAATTTATTTGATTCCTTTTGTCCACCTGTGGACAATGTCCCAAAACAAACCATTCATACAAAAATACATGAATACATTAAATGTAAAAACTGTGTTGTGAAGAAGACTGCAGATGCAGAATCCATTAAAAAATTAGGGAAACATGATTTGAACATTTTTTATATATTTTTAGTAATTGTTGTTTTCTCATTTTCATTCAAGTTGTCATTACCTACTTTGTACAGAATAGATTGCTACTTCTGAGAGTAGCAAAATAACCTAAGGATATGTGAGGGTCAAAATGTGGAATATTTTTGACTGGCCAAATCAGACTTGAACCCCATTTAGGCACAGTGGAATCACAGAAAATCAGACAAAAGACCCCTAGAGCAAGCATGGCCTGAAATCGCCTGTGTTGCAAACAAAGCATCACCAAGGAGGATGTCCTACATCTGAACTTCAGGCAAGAAGGAACTACAAAGGAGTTATTTGTGTTTATTTTTATAATTCTTTTTATAGCCAAAATATGTGCTGCTTGTTGTCGGAGCTTGTGCTGAATTTTGGATCCACTCCAACATCAAAACTTCAATTAATATCTGGTACAGTGTGCTTGCATAAAACTTTGGAATCAGATGATCAGAGTTCTGATAATTTAAATAATGATTGAGAGTCCCATGTGACACATTGGGAGAGAGAATGCCAAGCATGGAGCAGAGAAAATAAGCAGAGAAATAAACATGATGCAAAACTCATAAAACAGACATCAGAACACTAAGCTCAGGTTAGATAAAAAAAAAAAAAGTGTAACTGTTTGTTGGAGTTTAATGAAAAATATTCAGCCTGTGAATGCTGCTACCCATTCAGCCATACCCATAAATGGCATGGCCCCTAGTGGCGGAGCGGGTAGAGTGCCTGCCCTTGAACCTATACATTGGGAGTCTGAGACTGCATGACTGTATTTTAACTACTAAAAAGTTATTCTGAAAGAATGTTTCTATAAATAAGCATGTATTATTGCTGCTCTTTATATCATTCAATATAAAAGAAGTAGCGATTCCACCACCAGCAACAGATTCTGCAATGAGGAGCGGAGCAATTTGTATTTTTTTTTTTTTTTTTTTTTTTTTGGGGGGTTGACTGGGTTCATGCTACAATTTTCTAAATGAGGAAATGAGTAAATAACCTGTGTTTTTTTTTTTTTTCTTGTGAGAGGTTCTTTGTTGCTAAGCAACAGGAAGTGGTAGCTAATTGGCTATCTATAATTAGACTAACTACTTGCTTGTTTATTGTAGATCATATAACAAAACAACGGTAAAGCTTGTGTGAAACCTTAAGCAGCGTTAAGCTTATTTCTGGATACAAACAGGCACAGGTTAACTACTACTACTAACTAATAATCATGGTGTGGTGCTACAATCAAAGCACTGCAGCAAAAAGCTTTCATAAGGAATAATAATTAAGTCCATGAAGGACTGCAGTACTGAATTTCTCCTCCACGGTCCACCAGTTTGGGGTGGTGGTGGTGATTTAGTTCGTAGGATACTTGGGTCATGGCCTTGAATCCTACCTTCAGCAGAGCACCACTGTGTTCCTGAGCAATACACTTAACCACAAGTTGCTCCGAGGAGACTGTCCCCTGTAGCTAGGGAATGGAAGTCGCTTTGGATAAAAAACCTTTGCTTTAAAGTTTTGATTTGACTTGTAAGCCCATAAAAGCGCTCACAACACAGTGATGAATAAACTAGATGTACCAGAACCTTCTGCACAAAAAACAGCCAGAACGGAGCATAAAACATGCCTTGGTTTGAAAACTAATGTAAAATGTCTGCAAAATTGCATGTCCAGTATGAATCCCCTCTTCATTTCGCTCAATGCTTCCTTGCTCTCCCTGCCAAAGCAGTCAATATGTTGATAAACTCCTTTATCCTCTTTTTTCACATGATTCCCCCTTGTTTGATGCATCTGTGGATGATGGAATTGTGGCACTGTGTGGAAAAAACAGAGACAGAAATGATTGATGTTGTTGATGTTGCTAAATCATCCTTGAACAGTAATGCATTACTTCAGCTGCCTGCCTGATAATGCGGCACATTTATGAACGAACTGGAATTCCTATTGATTTTTGTCCTTCACTCGGCTCCAACGTGTGCTCCTCACAACATCTGATGCATGGACTGATTATCAGTTCTTGTGTGCATTCATTATTTAAGCATATGAGTGCAACCTGTTTTTTCAACCTGGGTGTGTGTTGTTTTTTTTTTTTCCTTAAAAAGTGCATGCAACTGTTAAGGGGTGAAATAAGGAAGGCATATTAGGCACAGAGTTCTATGAGGAATTATGTAAGTGCATGATAAATAGCTGAAATAATGAGAATGCTTCTACTGCATGAAGAGTAAAATAAGAAGCCTTCATGTTAGCTAATGGGCTTGATGGTCTGGAAATGTAAAAGTGGACGTTGTGCAAAGTATAAAAAGGAGATCTTGTGACACACCGGACAGAAGGACATCCTCCATTCCGAAACATCACAATAAAAGTTGGCTGAATTCAAGGCACAACTATTAGAAAGCTAAGAGTAAGAAGCCATTTGAGCAGAACTAAATTGGAATCAGGAACCATCCTCTTGATGTAATGTGACTCATTATCAAAATCCAATTAGAGTCGAACAGTGAGTGACAATAGAGTCGGAGGAGGGGACAGCTTTATTATGTGTGTATTAGGTCCGCCGTGGCAGGCGGACAGAAATGAAGCTTTTTTTCCCCCCGTCGTCATTACTTCGTTAATTAAGAGTGCAGATTTTCTCTTTAGCAATGTTAATAGGTTCATTCATATTCCTATTTCTAAACATCTCACTTCCAAAAACATCTTTCAGGTCCATCGACGGGAAAAGTCATCCAGAGGAAAGTGAAAAGGAAAGAGAGGATACATTCAGAGAAAGCGATGAAAGGACAGTGTGTCGAGGATATTTGAGAAGATGTATAAAAGAACCTTCGATCAATATTAGAGACTCTAATTATAACGGATCCTAAAATGCCGTGTAAGAATACTTACCCTCTTCTTCCTCGCCTGGGAACTAGAGTTTAGGGGTTTAGGATTCGATTTAGACTTTTGCTGAAAGTTAAGGTTTGGTTTGATTTTAAGTTAAGGGTAAGATTTAATTAAATCTATTATATTCCACTTAACAGATATTTAGCTTTAAAACATCTGTTCCACTTAACAGATGTTACTTTAAAATAGTGAGCATCTACTACCAGAGACTTTTTTAATGGAATCTGACCCAACACTTAGTTATGTATAATATATTTGATTGTGTTTTTTTTTCTTCAATATGCCGCAAATATCCTGAATCTGATTGTGATTGGCACACATACTTCAGTGCATGTTGTCAGCCACTATATTCAATAACGAGGACCTCCAGGTTATTACTTTAGCATGAGATCAGTTTTAAACAGGCCTTTTATTAATGGGTGAGCTCCAATTTTAGCCAATTCTAGGAAGTTCAAAAATGTTAGGCCATAGATATACAGATTCATAATGATCTCATTGATAGATGTTATGTCCAAATATTTCCAATAGGATTGAATATGATTAATTTGAATTAACAGTCCTTGGAACAGTTTTAGTGTACAGGAGTATTTGTGCAGAATCATTAGTGTTTGCATCATTAGAATATATAGATTGGAGCCCATGATTTTAATTTTTGGAGTGTGCATAGAGAATCATTAGAACAACACAGAGCCGTTCATTAAAGTCTGCCTAACATATCTGAATGGAAGACAATAGGCTCAAACAGCCCTTCGCAGTACACACAGCGAGCACACAGTGAGAACACACATACCTCTACTAATTCCACAAGCTGATTTCTGAGCATTGCTACAGTCCCATGTGGAACAAATCCAGAAACTCAGCTAGCTAGCATGGGGAAGCTGGCTGACATTCGAGGGGCATGTTGGACGAGAAAATCACACAGTCTGTGTGAAAATATGGACTTTTGCATGTGTTTTCTTTCACTCTTGGTACTTAATTTCCATGGTTCACGCACTTGCAGACTTTCTGGAAAAAATGCATGTCATGTTTTTTATACTTACAATCATAATGTTCAGTCCACACTCTGTCCTCTGTTCTAAAACATGTGTGCATTATCAGCAAATCACATCGCCCAACCACAGCAAGTCCTTCACAAATCTTAACTAAATAATATCTCAATTCAAGCAGGAGGAACTCCGTCATTGTTCATAATTGGTCATTCCCAGCTGGAGCCGAAATGCCAGTAGTGTCATGTTGGCCCAAAAGCAGCCTCCTCGTCACTGTAGAAGGAGCTGCAAGGTTAGACTACAGCACTGCACGGCTAATTAAATCCAGTCACTTCCTCTAGCCACTGAATTATAGATGACAAGTCATCACAGGAGCCCATTCATAATTAGCAGCTTGCTAACAGGGATTGTTTTGCTTTTCCTACTTCTGGGTGTTGCGGCAGCATTTTGTTTGAATGCTGCTCTGCCTTTGATGGAACGCAGTTTGTTCTGTGAGTTTTGTCATGCTTTTTTGTGTCTTTTTCTCTTCTCTTAACAAAAAAAAAAGATTTTGGAGTTGTAGACACATACCTGCCCGCAGTCATGATGTTCTTTGGATGCAAGTTTAACTTCTCGCATTTGGATGTATAATACTCGCTCCCACACTCCCTCACTCGCACTTTCTCTATTGGACTGAGAGCTAGAAATGGAGGGAAGAGGAGAGACAGCAATCTGTCAGGGCCATAGGTTACACTGTGCCATCTGCCATAGCATGCGATTATAGGAGGTTGGGCAGATCGCATTGTTTTGACGGGCTCTACTCCTTCCAGATTTTTGCCTCAGTTTCCTCATGCACCACACACAAGACTTTAGGTGAGTGAGCAAGGCAGAAGGAGTAAAAGGAGGGGAGAGAATGCTAACTCTCATTTCTGTCTAAAGACTGTTGATGACTAGTTTTTGTATGTGTGTATGTGTCCGACAACTAATAACTGATGAATTCTAGTGTCAGTGTCTCGTCAGAACTTTTTTTTTTTACACCATCTGAAAACACCAGCTGTCCTTTACATTGCGTGAATGTTTAAAAATGAATGGACCAATAGAAATCGCCTGAAAAGGAAAAAAATGCCATTGCATTGAATATTTTTCTTCTTTTAAATGTGTGAAATTGTGTGCGTGTTTGTGTCTGTCAGCGCTAATTAATTTTAAATGTCATATGCCGAAAATGCCTTTCCTTCTCATGGTGTTAACAGTACATTATTGCTTTATAGTGCAGACGGCCATGCAATGTTTTTAAGGCTGATCTCTGAAGAAGGTTTGGAGAAGGCTCTTAGTATTGGAATTATACTGAAAACTGCTTGATTTCACAACTCTAATGACATGTTCCACTAATGAGTGCATACACCGAAACCCATATACGAATCAATCAAACAAACAAGAAGTTCAAAATTGATTGTGTTTTTCCCCCATTCCCAGAGGATAAAGATCTGTTTGTTAAACAGAAAGCTGACCTAGCCTACCTTTGTCAATTCCTGACATCATTTTCCTTGAGGGCATATTGGAAAAGCCAAGGTATTAAACTCCACATTTTTAGCTTGAGGTATGCAGTTGAGCTAAATAGCTAAGCACTTCCAAAATGTTGTGGTCGCCATTCTACCGAATGTTTATATAAGTGTGTTTGTGCACATCTGTGTGTGTTGGGAGGATCCTGGCTGCATATTACCAAAGGCAGAGTCAGAATTGTGGGTAAAAGCATGTAATGTAAAGTCTAATCGCATTCTACTCTCTGTTATCAACAAACTGTTTCAATGCTACCCAGCCAAAGCATCTTTTGAAAGTGTCTATTGAAAAGAACTATTGTCTATTGAAAAGCACTGTTGGACATGGCCATGGATAGGCAAACTAGTAAAGACTGCTCTATGGAGAATCTCTTAAAATTGTTATAGTAATAATGTCTAAAGATTAAATTATTACTTTTGTTTTACATTTCTGTATCATGTAAATGGCATATGTATGTACATATGTAGTTATTTACAGTTATGTAGTGAGTATCATGGACTTTTATTAAATCATGTATTATATTCACATTAAACAAACACTTAACAGTCTTGAATCTTTCTATGAAAACAAGACTGTACACAACAATCACACTTCTTCACATTCACAACATCTCTTATTCTCCTTGAAAGCATAAAATGTGGAGTCAATTGATTGTTAGATACCACTTTTTGTCAAAAGGTTCTACTGTTTTTACAAGCTAAAAGTGAAAAATAATACAGCTATCCATGCTCACTCACAAAAGCATTCTTTTACAGCAACTAGTGCAAGGTTGAACAGGCTTTATAGAAAGCTGCAAAAATATCATCCAGCCTGATAAATCTGGGTGTCAATGGAAGTTCCTACACTATTCAGGTTGCTGTCTCTATCGTAACAACAATCAACAGCATGGTCAATAAGGTCTAGCTGTTTACTTTAAGTGGTTTTAGAGTATCTGAATTTACTGAGCACAGTGTTTTTCAGGGTTTGGGCTGGCTCCCTTACTCCTTTACTTTATATTTGCCTGATAGACTTCCATATAAATGTTATTATTTTGGCCAAAGCAAATATTGCTGCTGCATGTTAGGATTTCTCATAGGTTTGAATGGAATACTTTCCAGTTTGGATGGAATAGTTCCCAGTGTCCTGTGAGTAGCAAATCCAACTTCTTAATGGTTATAAAGTATGGAGCAGTTTTCAATTCATGTCAATAGCCACAAGGGAAGCAGAGACTACAATGAGGCCACATACATGGAAAAAGAAGAAAAAGAAAGAACAAAAAAAAACAATCAGAAAAGGCACAAAGAACATAATTGAATGTTTACGAGCTAAAACGAATAAAAGTCTCATTTCATGCATTTGGAAGATCTAGATACAGATCAGCCTAGTCAGTTCTTTGTGTATTGAAGATTTGTTTTGTGAGTGTATGTGTGGGGGGGAGGGGTCACAGATATTTTCCATCTGTCACAGTGGATGCGAAAGCATCTGGGCTATGCAAAGTTAAAATCGTTTTCTCATGCTGCTGTTTTATTTATATCCTGTACATAAAATGCAATATGTTTCTTTTTTACTTTAAAGGTTTATGGATCGTAGTTTAGTGTGTGAAAAAGCTTGTTCGCTTTCATACATATTTTGATGTTCTGGCTAATTCTTATTCTGCCCAACCTGTCTTTAAATGGGGATAATGCGGCTACCCCAAAGGCATACGGGTTTTACAAACCAGGCTTTTCACTATGTTTTACCCTCCACCTCTCTGTGCCCACCTCCCTCTCGCTCTCGCTCATTGAGCATAAGAACACCACAGGGAGGAATCCAAACCCTGTAAACGTGAATGATTAGGTATACTGGTGTATTCTAATAGCATCAGTGCTGAGCCTCTTCTATGATTTTCTCTCAGCTGAGCAGATGTGTAATGTACTACACCTGCTAAATGACTGCAGTATTTGCCTCCATAAAGACCTGGGCAAAAGGGTGGTGAATCCCTCCCCCAAGGCACAGCACTGCAGATTGGGCTGGGCAACAGGCTTTGGCAGCGTAGAGCGAGACTCAGGAACCCCAGCAGTCACTGCAGTAGATACCGCAATACAGAAGGCCAATAAACACGTGCATGTCTCCCACAACAAGGACAATGCTGACCCATATCACAGTATTAAACGATGTTGTTCTTAAAGGTAAGGAAATGTGTTTGCACTGAACACATCTTATCTGAAAGTCAACAAAGATCTGTGATTTTCAGTGGTAAGTCCATAAGTCTATTGCAATGAGCATGAAAAAACTGTAACGTAATCAATTGTCACTGATGCAACTAACATTTCTACCTGTGAAATGAGAAAACATTGCTTTAGCAAATGCTAGCATGACAGAATTTTACACGAGTTTTGTAAAAGTAATTTTGAATAATAGAATAAGTGCTGCTAAGAAGTGCTTGAAAAAACTGGTAAAAGTAGCAGCATGATCAGGTTGGTGTGCAAAAAACATATGGGCTGCACATTATATAAATACACACACACACACACACACACACACACATATATATATATATGAGAGAGAGAGAGAGAGAGAGAGAGATAGATAGATATGCACATAAGTTTGCTTGTGTGTCTGTGTGAAACGATGGTGGCTGTGAGCCGCGCGCCGTTCACTGCCTCGGGTGTGGGGAATGAAGGCAGGTCCACACATAAACTCCATTTCGGGTTATTTATTAAAGAAAACAAAACAGAAACAGGTACGAGGACCAA
>JBBKCR010000012.1:8421490-8450281 GCA_037577295.1 Ladigesia roloffi | reverse complement strand
ACACCTGTCCACAGCCTCAAACAGTCAGACTCCAAACTCCACTATGGCCAAGACCAAAGAGCTTTCGAAGGACACCAAAACACATCATCTTTATGAAAAGGTGCCTTTAGGGAATTCTACACTACTATACAACAAGATAGTGCCAACATAGTAAAACTAGAATAGCACACCAATATGGCTTTGTGCTATAAATAAATCTACCAGATGCTTGCCTATTTCACAGATTAAAAAACACCAGCTTCTTACATTGACTTGCATCAAAGAACAATTATTTCAAATTTCTCTTACAAAGTTACCATACCAAAAGTTTTTTGCTGCAATAGCCACAGTGTTTTACGTTATGGTGCTACCAATGTAACAGATGACCTGTACTCCATGAAATGCCTGGATGTCATATGGGGTTCAATTGACATCGTATTGCTGTTCAATCAATGTTCAGAGCATCAGAGCTCCTTCCCTAGCAAGAGTCTATCTGCCTGTTCCTGATTAAATTATCCTCAAATCTGCAGGCGACCCCATAGGACTATTTTTGCTCTCTCTCTCGCTCTCCCTCTCTCTCTTTTGCTCTTCCTCTCTCTTCCTCTCTCTCTCTCTCTCTCTCTCTCTCTTTCTCTCTTCCTCTCTCTTCCTCTCTCTCACTTTTTCATTTTGTGGTTTAACTTGACTCAATTCCAGATCGAGATTGTACCCTTCACCTCCCAAGTTGCCTCCATTAATAGCATCTGCTGAAGCGTTTAATAAGTTTCTGAAGCTCTAAGTAGGCAGCGGACAGACTTCTTTGAGTAAATGCCTGTTATTTTTGTCTGCCATTTTATTTGCCAGCTCTAGCTATTAAGCCTTTATCATCTCAAGGTGTAAACTGATCTCTATGAGAGATGTGTCACCCACTGACCCGAGACCAAGTGAAAATGGGCTAAATGCTGCTTCCAAAGCACATAAGGAAAGATCAGTTGGTTTGCAATAGAGCATGGATAAATGCTCTCACAGATGACTTAAATGACTCAAAATTGTTAATAAAATAGCTCTGTGGTACCTATATGCTAAGGCCTAGGATGAGGTTATTAAATGAAGAAAAAAAAAATTAAATGCATCTAAGGGCATCACTGGCGTCTGTTGTTGCAGGTATTTCTAAGCAATAGTTAACAATGGTTTACAAATGGCTTGAATAATATTTAATGAATAATCAGAAAATGAGAAAATTTAGGGTGTAGGGTCTTTGTTTCTGCTTTTTGTATGGAATCCCAGCGTAAAGAAACAGGAGATTGATTTTCATAGCTCTGTTTATGATACATAATTATATATTTCCATTCCCTCTAAAAATCTCATTTTCATTATAAATACAGACATTCACCCACTGACGATAATAAATATTCAGGAACCCAGGCACTGTGCAAAGCATCATGGCGACCTCTAGGCTCAAAGTTTTGTTTAAGCAATTTCCAATATGTTTCTTTCTTACTCAAGCAGGTAAACCTCTGTGCTTATAATTACACCATACGAGATTGTAAGTTGATTGCAGTTCTGTCTGGAGGCAATGGTATTTTCATTATTTATTATTTTTTTTGTTGAACACCACATCAGGGCTTAAGTTATACAAGAATCTGGCATGCCGGCAGAGGAGACCCTTTAAACATTCAACTTTCTTAATTAAAAAGCCTCCCCCCTTCCCCTGACTCTGTTTGCGGTGTAAAAAATGATGCCTTGATTGCAAGTTGTACAACAGAAGAATGCCAACACAAATGCACACACACACACACACACACACACACACACACACACACATGCATACAGGCTTTCTCTCAAACACAGTGATCGTGACCACCCTCTCTTTGTTCAGACGAGCCCATCAGGCTTTCTGTCATTAGTTTGACCCCTGCTCCCTGCCCCCCGGAGACCGTCTGAGCAGCACTATGATCTGTCAACACGCTCTTCCTCTGTCTAACTGCTTATGCCTCCATCCCCTGCTTTTCTCTCTGTGCCCAACAGCAACATCTCTAGGTCTGTCAAGCACACACCCAAAAGAAGACACCACTGGGAAAAGCTGGGTCTTGTAGAGACATCACAATAGAGAGAGAGATAGAGAGAGAGAGAGAGAGAAAAAGTAAGATTAAACTAGATTAATAAGTGCTCATTCAGTACATATGTAGAGTATAACACTGTTGATTCTATTCAGTCTGATATGTACAGGCCTTTCTATACATTCTCAAACTAGAAAGACTATAGAAAAGCAGGCTCAGACTCACTAATGAGCAAGTCATTGTGGTAGAAAATATATCTCACTGAAAAAAAGACTAAAATCAGTTTTCCATTGCACGGTACTTGCTAAGATTTTCGGTCTTTTTGCTATTTGATACCTGGTACCTCATTCATTTCAAATGTTAGTAAATTGATGCGGCTGGTGAGTCCTCAAGAAACCCTGTGGCATCATCTTAGACTTGATAAACACATAAGCACTGGAGAATATGGAAGACATAGTATTAGGAATGATCAAGAATTGACCAGTGGATAGAAAATTTGCACTGGTTATGGTAATTCTCTTTACTAGTTAGCATGTTTGTATGCTTTAAACGTAATGGTGCAGGTACAAAAAATACTACTAGGCACTAGAATTGCGAGTATGATTGCTTGGTTGCTATGAAACAAAGGTTTGGAGACACCAAAAACATGGTATAATGGACAAAAAAAATTGCAGGTAAAAATTGCTCCATGAATTTGATTCACAGTGTACTGATTCAGAGGATGGCGCTTTAGTGCTGAGCCACAGGGGGGCTGTAACCAAGCCATTTATGGTTAAGGATGGCTGATAATGCACAAATGTTAAATAAACCACAACAAATAGTGAGACATGTCAATGTTTTTGAGTCTGCTATATCATTTTTGTGTTTTTCTCTTTACGTTTGTGTTTCTCCAGTGGAAACTCTGTCTCCGACACACATTTTATAGGTGACTTGACTGTCCTCTGTCTCTCTCCATACATAACAAGAAAAAAAAATGTAAATTATCTTTTTAAATATAAAGAACACTACTATGGATATCAACCGACATTTTGGTGTTGGAACCATTCAAATAATTCACAAAGTTTATTAGAAGAAGAGTATAATTCTGGTTCTCACACTGTTCTAAAACTTGAATGTGTCCTCATGTTTCCTCATGATTGGATAAAAGTGTCTGCCAAATAAAGATAATCTTATATTAATAATAATTAATAATAATAATAATAATAATAATAATAATAATAATAATAATAATAATAATAATAAATGTAATCACACTAGTTAAAGTGATTAAAATATCTGTTAAATGTGTTTATGACTCATCAATGTGTATACAGCATGTTAGATAAGAGAACATATAAAATAATGTCAGTATAAAATAATTTTCAAATATCGGCAAATAAAACAAGGTTTGTATCAGACTCAGAAAACATTATTGCTCAGTTATTCAAATCTGATTAAGCTAATTACAATTCGTATCAGTTAGAAATACTAGTCAATCTAACTTCTGTGTAAAATCTTTGGAGCATCCTATGACTTTTCACTGTTGCAGAAGAGCGAATGTCAATCCCCAGCATCAAAACATCAGGACACCACTGTGGCATGACATTAGATAGCTAAAGAGCATGTACATATCAAAAAATCATGGCACAGCAGTATGGCTGTAATTAAGGATTATTTCTATAATTGTTTCACCTATTGGGCATTTATTCCAATTAATCCGCTTATCCAGTACGGTTCCTGTTTGCTGCCATTTAATTCACATCTGTTTGACAAGTGATTTCTTTTGTTATGGAGCAATTAAACAGCAGATGACATGTGGGCCCAAGTTTTTAAAAAATATTGTCAACATAAAACATTAGGGAGCACTTTTGTATCTAAACAACACATGAACACAAAGAAAACAACTATTTTTATGATATTTTTGTATTGATGCAGGCATAATATGTCATACTAATATGAATAATATAAAAAGAATCATGTCCATCATCATCCTCATCAGCAGCAGCAGTAAACTGGCATTAATGGCTCATCTCATATAATAATAGACAGAAAGGACAGTGTGCATAAGAATATTTTGAAATGTTAGTATCTTTTCATTTCTACACATTCTACAAGATCTAAAAGAAAAAGAACAACAACCAAAACATTTCGGCCTTTGACCATAACTCTCAGAGCTGATGAACATACAAATGTGTGCCTTCACATGAAAAGAAGAATGATGTAGGTGCACTTTTATGGTTGCTGTTACAGTCTGTTTATTTCTGTACCCCATGGGTAAATAACTCAAAATAAAAATGCTTACATTACTATTGAATTTTATTGCTATCTCTTGCAAAAATGCTTACTTACTGCAATCCCTGACACATTTTCACATCCCTATCTCTCCACTGTGTTTTAAAGTACTGTAGTTATTAAGCCAGCATTTTCAGTGCACATGATTCACAACTAATGAACAGAGAAAGGGAGGAAGAATATTTACCTTTTTTTTTTAATCGAGCCTCGATTGCATTGTTTTTCCCTTTTGTTTACCAAATGGTGAAAGTACAGATTAATAGTGATCCAGAAGGCAAAAGGTAATGAAAACTGGGTGAGTATTCCTCTTGAGACAATGGAGTCTTTGCAGAATTAATCATAGAGCCTTCCTGAAAAAATGCTCTGGGGAAAGGATGCATAATAAACACAAACAGGGCATATGAGTTCTGGGAAGGGCTCAGAGATTTTGGATAGTAAACATTAGTAATAGGTACAAACATCCGGTTATTAGGAAAAGGGTACTTTGGGTTTGGAGAGCTATGAGAACTGCCATAGCGTTTAGCTTAATTATCAGGACAAAAAGAAACACAATCTGTCTATTGCATTAAAAAAGTATTTGAAAGTCACACATTTGGCTTTTTCAATTACTTAAGTGAAGTCTCACTGGCATACTTGCAGCACAGTGGCAAATGGATCATACCTGATCTGTTTCTCTGAATCCTCCGAATGGCCATTAAAGTAATAAACATAGACTTTTTTATATGCTGATGCTGCTTAGGGACTTTTCAGGGAAAGTGAAAGGCAGAGGCGGAGGCAGAGAAGGACGTGGAGAGACAGCTCTGTCTCATTTTAGTGGAGAACTAGAGAACCGAGTTCAAGCGAAGCCTTGCAGAACACACTCCTAATGTGGGGAATCAGGGCAAAGCTGTCACCTCAGTTTTGTGTCCATCTTTGCCTAATGGGCTCTGAAATCCCCCTTACACTACACCCGTTTATACACAACTCAGCAATAGGCAATGACTGGATTTTCGGGGAAAAAACGGGAATGGGAAAACTCTAGGCCAATGAGAATAATGAAGGACTGTCTGCTCCCATTATAATAATCAGCCTATTATTGTGTTGATCCAGATTTTCCATTAAAAAAGAAATAATGTCCTGGAGGACTGATAGTACAGGTTTATCATCATACAAAACAGAGGAAACATATTGAGCTATTTATATGGCACATATGACAGCTGTCTAGACGGCATCATTAGCAGACTGGAATTGCAGTGTGTTCCATCATGCATGTGAGCATTACAAGGCCTGTGCCATAATTGGAAGACCGCTGGCATGGTCATAGTCTGCTTTTTTATCATTGCTTGTTTGAACCATGTCAATGTGGCCAAACATTCACAGAGAGGAGCTGTGCCAACGCGAATCCCGATAGAAATGACTTACGTATTGACTGTTGCCAACCTTTCTTTCGGGTGCAGTTCCAGCACTCACATAAATAAATGCCATCTTCCCTGAACTGCTTTATCAAAAGGCTATTTTAAAGCACATCTTCTCCTGAACCTGAAGAGATCAGCCAAATGGAGAAAGCCTCATGCAGCTTCCAAACCTTCCAAAAATACACAAAGGCAACATTATCTTCTACACATCCCAAAAAGTTATCTCTGGTACCACAATCAATCGCGGTGCCTCACTTTGTGAGAAATCGCTGCATCACGACGAGCAGCCGGCAAATGGGAGTGTTTCTAAACAGATCGATAGCCGGCTTGCCTAATCACAAGCACATGTGATTGAGGTTTTTAGCTGCAGACACTGCGCATCTTCCTAGTGCTTTCACATATAAACCTGCTTTGGGTTCCGCCTTGTGCATGCCAATGGCTCCATTTGATCCTAAGCATACAACGTGACAAACTTGGAACACATAAAGGCAGAGAGTTTGCACAGAGAGGGAGAGAGATTCTCCTCGAGGAGAGAAAGTCTGAGTCAACCCCTCTTCTGTCAAACAACAGAATTGATTCCAAACTTGACCTGAAAAGAATGCATGATCGATTCCTCAGAAGTTGCTTCTCCCACCCATGAACTGACTGCAGAGCAGAGTGAGAGAATAAGGGCAGAATAGATATGGGATTGCAGGAAGGTATCCGGGTAAACAAGTGAGGGGAGTGACACTTCCCCTTGCTATCTCTCTCTCTCGCTCTCTCTCTCGCGTTCTCTTTTTTTCTCATGCTATCTGCTGACCATATATCTCGCCTTCCCATCAAGATTCCAGATTACTTTTTTTCCCTTCGAGACCAGACCCGTTCAGTGTGCTGCCCAGTGCATCTCTGATCATTTCCAATCCCTCACCCGCTACTCTGCATCTTCTAACCTCTGTCCTCCCATACTTCACTACAGGCCCGTCCTATTACTCCTCATCTGATCTATCCCTCAATCTCTCCTCATCACCTTCTCGCCTTCTAATTTCTACTTTCATCAGCCGTTAGAGCCCAGCTATGCAGATTCCCTTATTAATCAAACTGACAGCAAAGTGCACTCAGAGCGCACACTCATAGAACTACAGGTTCTAAAGGGACCTTTTTTTCATAGTAGAGTCACTTTTGATTGAAGAAGTTTACTTTTTTTTAGTTGTTGGCCATCTATTGAACCTATCCATAATTAAGAAGATGTGTGACTGCTAAGACCAAAGTTAAAGCAAACAAACATTTAGTGTCCTCTGTTCTGTAGGTGTGTCATCATCTTGTGCGCATAAGCTGATGAACCACTTTATTAGATATCAGTACATTCAATTACATTAATATTAACGCCATTTAGCAGATCCTCTTTATCCAAAGTGACTTCCATTCCCCAACCACAGGGCACAGTCTCCCTGGAGCAACTTGGGGCTAAGGGTCTTTCTTAGGACCCCAGTGGTGGTATGCTGAAGGTAGGATTCAAACCCATGCCCTCTTGGTCCAGAGGTGAGTATCCTACTGAGAATGTGTGTCTGTGTTCCTGCCAAAATTAACTCTCTGTTTCATTAGGGTCTCTTATCTTATGGCTGCCTTCTTCGGTTTGTTTGCCCCCTTTTACCCTGACCATCAATAGTCAAGAGCTCCACAGGACCACCAGTGAGTATGAATGATTTGTGTGGTGGATTCTCAGTTTGTACACTCGCTGTCCATTTATCTGCCTTGTTGGGCAACCACTCTGTACATCACTCACACCCACTGCCATGTCAGTGTCACTGCTGTGCTGAGAACGGTCCACCACCCAAATAATATCCACCCAGTGGGGGTCCTTTGAGGTAAATGGGGTCTAACAACAAAGTAGAGAAAGAAGTTGACTATGCACTGGCAGCATAGACACAAGGTAGGTGTACCGAATAAAGGGTCCAGTGACTGTATTAATGTCCCACACTGTATTATAAAGGAAATTGTTTAAAAATACTTCATTTTTTGCAATCTGTGACATTAAAAAAGAAACATAAAGCCGTTTTACTTGTTCATGAAGTGACCGTTTGCATCAGGACTTTTCAGCATTTCTTGCTCATTCAAGCATAATGAATGACCTAAAAAAGTCCCTCCAAAAAAGTTACCTAATCGAATATTCCACTTTTCCACTACATTGGATTCTTCGCCTGAACATGGCTGAAAAAGACTGTCCTGTCATGTTTCATCGGGCAATTGTCTGACAAGGGAAGGGGCTAACTAGGGGGGACCACTCTGAAGGAACAGAAGCCTAAACCCCCTATCCATGCTGCCTAACCCCGCTTCACAACCTTCACTCTCCATGAACCTCATCTAGACAGTGGCTGGAATTGAAAGGTATATCCCGCAGTAAGTTGGTAGAGTATAGTAGAAGACGGGGGGGTTATCTGAATGCTGACTATGAGGAGAAAGCTTGTGAGAGCTCTTGGTTATTGTTGTGGTACTGCTATTTAGTATATAGGTTAATGCAAGTCCCCTACAGGAAAATAAACCCTGCTAAAAACATGGCTTATGGTGGTAGATGGAGGCTAACTGGTGGTAGAAAATAAACGTAGCAGTTCAGGGACCAACCACACTGCTATTATTTTTACAGCATGTTCCATAGCACTAAATGAAAAATGGCACAACATTCTATGCAGCTATTCGTGGTAAAGATCAGTCTATGCTTCGGCGCATTTATATGCTTGTGTGTGTATCTAACCCTACCAGACACAGTAATCTATTATATATTGTCAATTTTGTCATTCTTAAAAAATATATGTGCACACCATGTAAAAAAAAATGAATTTGTTAATCCAGTCTGTTGTTCCATCGCCCTGACATTGAGGAGGAGGACATCTGAAAGCCTTTGAGATCCACATCCCTCCATCCACGGCACAACAGAGCTGCTCTCGAACATCCTCTCTATAACTGTGGCTAATTCCTCTATAAGAGGTGCAGATAGCAGGCGTCACATGCTTTTTTCTCCAAAGCTGTGGCTTGGCAAATGCTGTCAGATCAGTCCAGGTTCCAAAACAGGGAAGAACAATGTGTTAGAAACCCACAGTTTCCCCCATTCTGATTTTTTCTGAGCATGATGCACAATTCCATGTTTGGCAGGGGAGGACAGCTGACCGGCTTATGTGATAAAAGATTAATTGAAACAAATCATTGTGGGGCTTTTTGGGGGGGTGTTAGGCTTGTGGTGGAAAGAGGAGGGGGCTTGGGGGATCTAGGTTTATGAGAGGGTATCCAAGCACATCCTGGGTGCTGACCTCAACTCCAGCCAAGTCAAATTTGGAATGAAGCTCAAAGCTTTGGCATGAATCCCAACTCTTTCAAACCCCTAACTGCCCATTTTTCCCCCCATAAATGTATGCAGCTCAGCCAATCCACCCCCACCCCCCACCCCCTGCACAAACTGTGATGTGGATACAAGCTAAGCCCTTCTAAAGTCATCTATACACCGAGGGAGCCAGTGAGAAAATCTTTACAACACAAAGGTTTCTTGATTCTCCCCTGCCCACTCTGTGTATTGATTGTAATCATAGTGGTGCATGTCAATTAAACCCTCCTTTATGGAACAGCTCAAAGGTGCATAAACTACATTACAACTAGGAATGGTCACTACACTTTTTTTTTGGGACACCAGGGACCTCCATGAACAATCAATGGTGCTGTTTTTTTATAAGACAACAATCTCCTATGCCGATACTTCGGTGGCGTTGAGAAATGCTGTTAATACCGTACCTTAACAATCCACTGGAGGCTAACTGTAATTACAAACAAACCAATACAGCGAGGAAAAATACATCTCTGAGTCTAATTTCAGTCTGTCTTAATCACGCCAGCTCATTGATTTCTGATGGTCGGCTCAATCTATGCCCGGTTGCAAGGTAGCCCTTTCTACGAGAGTCCAGAAGGAGTGTCGGTGTTAAAGACCCGTGAAGTCTTAACTTCAGCTCCCTTTCGATCGCTCTCCTTTTTTAGCCCCTTTAATTCCTTTCTTTCAGCTCAGAGGAAACTTTGTTCCATGTAGCCTTCGAAAAAGAGCCTCCCGGTCTGATTCCTGATTGAAAGCATTGATGGGGGGGAGGGGGACTAAGGATCTATGTCCTGCAGGTAGGAGCTGGTCCCTTTGTGAGGCTAGTGAACAGCCCCTGATCTGGAGAGTCTGCCTGATTTGAGGATTAATGGTGCTGAAGGTTATGTGCTGGCCCCAGGTCAGTGAGAAATGTCTTAATGAACACACTGTCTCCAGCCACAGCTGTGGAGCCAAGTCAGGCGGCACCAAGCACTAATTACCCAATACCCTCACTGCTTGGGTCAAAGGCTCACTTCCTGCACAATTTAATTTAAGAAGTAAGTGAAATTGGAGAGATAACTTTTAAGACCAGTTCTCAAGAAAAGAATAATGGAACCAGAAGTCATTGTGGAACAAAACTCTTTATAATAAAATAAAACATAAAAAAAATTAAACTGTAATACAGAAAGTATCATAGCAAAGTAGACCCATGGGACATGTAATACATTTACCACAGGTATTGTTAATAAGCAGGCTGGCTTCAAGTCAAATAATGCATATGGATTAAAAAAGAATTTAAAAAAAGATTAAAATTACAAAAGATCCTATAGAGATTTTTTTCTGTCTAACTGATGACAAATGATTGGTCTGTCTCATGCGTTATCTTTCATAGGACAGATCAGTTGCAAAGTGGTTGTGGTGAGCAATTTTCCTCCAAAAAGTATATAAACATTCTTAGACCAGCTCTTTTGAAAATCATTCTTGCAGTCCCTTTGAAACTGTGGCTATAATTGAAAGCGTAAATTCAGATTGTGCACCTTTCAACTGTGTTACTCACATCTCTGATTAGGCATGTAGAAATCAACTTTTACCATCTTGTGAAAAAAATGACAGTTTTTTTTTAAGAAGAACCATTTATTTCAGCCTGATCTTAGTAAGATTTCACAGTATCAATGAAGACCAAGGGCTGGTGAGCATATAAACTAAACACTGGTAGACCATCTGCTATGGTAATCTTAAGAACCCGCAATATTTCACGGAACATAGTGCAACGTTTATATCATCTTTTATAATAAAAGCATCCTTGAAATAGAAGAGTATGATGCTATAATCTGGAGCATTTGTTAAGTATCATAAACAAGCCAGTAAATACAACACTAAATCAGATGTTTTTGATGTGATGGACTGGTGACCTGTAGGAGTTTCTCTACTGTATAGCCACTGGAATGGCACCAGCACCCATGGGCATCGTCGCCATTCAACCAGAGAGGTACGTGACACCCTCTCATTTCATAATTATTCGTTTGGACCCCCCACATTTACCATAAATAATTATCTCACCAGTGCTGTTGAATGGCGATAGAAGAATACACACACCACTGAAAATCCAAGCAGCCTGTCTCTTCACTTACATGCGCTGAGTTGGACGGGAGCACCCAAACCCTACCCCATACCAAACCACGCCCCTTTATCCAAACCCCACCCCCACATTGCCCCCTCATATTTTAAATACTTCCGATGCCCCTGCCAGCACCAATCACCTTCTCCCTGGAATCCTTGTTAAAGATAAGTGGTTAATTATTGTTGCAAATATTCTTGTTATTTTTAATGTGATTTTTAAAGTTGAATTTTTATGGAGAGAGACAGAATATCAACCAAAAGTAAATACATAAAATGTATCAATTGATTTGCATGTCATTGAGTAAAATAAGTATTTGATCCTCTACAACCCAGCAAAAATACAACCCAGCTGCCACTCAGACTATATTGCAGAAAGATTACAATCAATCAATCTGTTATAGATACTCCTGATCTTAACTCCTTATGTGTATAAAGTACACCTGTCCACAGAATCACTTTCTTCTGTTCCAACCTCTCCACCAGCATAAGCAAGACCAAAGAGCTGTCAAAGGATGTCAGGGACAAGATTGTAGTTTCAGACGAGTGAAATGGGTGAAAAGACTTTCAGCAAGAAGCTTGGTGAGAAAGTGACAAGAGTTGGTGCTATTATTCAGGAGTATAAAATATCTATCAGTTGCCCTCAGTCTGGAGCTCCATGCAGAATTTTGCCACATGGGGTGGATGATCATGAGAAAGGTCAGGGATCAGTTCACAACTACACGGGAGGCGATTGTTAATGATCGGAAAGCAGTTGGGACCACAATCACTAACAACACCATTGGTACTACATCGTAATAGATTAAAACCTTGCAGTGCTGCAAGGCCCCTCTGCTTAAGAAGCAACATGTACAGCCAATCTCAAGTATACCAGTGAACATCGAAATGATTGAGAGTAGGCTTGGGAGCAAGTGCTGTGGTAAAATGAGACCAAAATCGAGGTCTTTGGCATCAACCTGACCCAAAGAACACCATCTCCACAGTCAGACATGGAGGTGGAAATATTATGCTTAGGAACATTTTTCTTCTAAGGGTATGGGATGACTTTACTGCACTGAGCTTGCTTGCGGATGGTGTTCCAGCATGACATTGACATAAAACATACTGCCAGGTTAGAATAGGAGTGGCTAAAGTAGTGGCCTAGCCACTCTCCGGGCCTCAATCCTATAGAAAATCCTGTGAGGAGTTGAAGCTTCGAGTTCCCAAGCAGGAGCCATGAAATCTAAAAGATTTAGAGTTTCTGTAAAGAGGAGTGGGCCAGAATCCCTCCAGAGATGTGTACAAACCTGGTGACTGTCAACAAGAAATATCAGTGCTGTGCTTGTCAACAAGGGTTTCTCCACCCAGTTCTAAATTTTGTTTCGCCTGGGTATTAAATACTTATTTGACTCAGTGAAATGCAAATCAGTTTACATTTATGAATGGGGTTTATGTTGTTGATGTTTTCTCTCTCTCTGTAAAAATGATCTCATGAATTAGAAACTGTTAAAATCTCATGAATTAGAAACTGTTTGTTTTTTTTGCGTGGTCTACCCACTTGTTTGTGATACTCGGTTCTTCCACCACGCCACTTGGTTGTAGGGACTACTCTCCATTCATGACAGAATTCAGCGTCAAATAATTGTGTGCTGAAAAAGGCCCAACACAGACTGTACTTCCTGAGAATACTCAGGAGGAATAACATCACACAAAGTCCGCTGGTGTCCTTTTATTGCGCTGCTATTGAAAGTGCACTAACATAATGTATATGCATTTGCTACACCAGCTGTACTCTAGCTCAGAGGAAAACACTCCAAAAGGTCATCAACACCACACAAAAGATAGTCAGCTGCCCCCTCCCCACACTGGGAGACCTACACAGCTCCCAAAGTCTTAATAAAGCCCAGAACATTTAAAAAGACACTTCTCAATCTGGCCTTTCCCTCGTTGAAGTGTTGCCTTCAGGCAGACAGTACAGATTGATCAATGCAAGGACAAACAGCCTTAAAAACAGTTTTTATCAAATAGCAATAACAAATCACAATGCTGCTAAGAAAAGGAAAATGTACATCATATTGCAGATGTTTGTTCACACTGGTTTGAGTTATGTTTGCGTGTTTAATGGTTTAACAGTATCAGTATCAATTTCTTTGTACTTGTGACAATGACAAAAATAGATCAAATCTAATTAAATGACAAGATATTTCTTAAAATGTATTTAGATACCTCTCACACTGAGAAATAATTAGATTTCTGGATTTTTGGGACAATACACCAAGATATAATTTTTTGAAGAAAGTGTTTCCTTTTTTATCTCTCGTTTATTTCTCATTTATTTTCTCTCTCGTTGGTGATATGGGCTTTTTAATTATCTAATAAAGCAATGGTGGAAAACCTGTACCTTGGTCTAAAAAAACAGCATAACTCCACTGTTTTAATCAGTCTGTTCTGGGTGAACTTACTAGGCCTAATCCATGAGTCTTTATCTTAGTTCGACAGAGCCTCTAAGACTGAGAAAGGGCTTGCTGTCGCTAATCCCAGGTGTAGGTTTGATTCTGCGCATTTGATGCGGGCTTATACCTCAAATCTCTGATGCGGAAATAGGCCGCTAGGTAGCTAATAAAGCGCTAAGCTATGTAAGTCTCTCCGATTTGAGGGGCAAAAAATATATATATAAATGCATCCCTTTGGTGCCATTATAGCCCCTTTTCTTTGAGACAGGCCTGTTTAACAAGAATAAAGGAAGACAGATGGATGTGTTGGTATGCTAGGCTCAGTTGAGCCAAATGTGTGTTCATCTGGTTTAAATGTGCAGCACTACAGCCAGCTTAGCCGCTAATCCACTAATGTATGTTCATTCCTCTCAATTCCGTCCCACACTGACTTCATGCGGGGCAATTATCCACGAGAGGTTCCAGGAGAAAGGACATCAAACAGCCAAAAGATTTGCTGTGATTTGTAAGGCCCCCTGCTTCTCCACCATGTAGGGGTGATGTCAAAACTATCACAATCTTTCGACATTCAGAGGGCGTGGTCTCGCACCAGTGTGTATTAGCCCACATTCACACTGAGTCTCCCTCTCTCTAGCACACATACACACACTTCCACAGACACTCCTTTCCACTCATTCACTCACTCACTCTCACCACATCCTTTTGATGTTTTGAAACCAAGAAGCGGTTGGTAATTAAAGCTTTGAGGGGATAACGTCGCACTGAATGTGTGTCTGTGTGAGACACAAAGGCAGCTAATTAAAATTTGAAATGGATTCTACTCTTGCTCTTTCATGGATCCTCTTCCTAGGGAAAGAGGCGACAGGGATGACAGCAGTAATGCACACAAGTGTGTATTAAAGAGCTAAAGAGTCAGCCTATAAAACAGGATATGACCTTTTTAGAGTGTCAGAACTGCTGCCCAGCACCCCCCCATCACAGCGGTAATGTCGAAACAAAGGTGATTCACAGGTGCTTCACACCAGCAAGCTGGCAACTGCTGGCTATATTTAAATGAAATGTCTTTAATGTACAAGCAACAAAATCCCAGCACTCTTTGCCACTTTTGATGTAAGTCCCTCTATTAGCACAATATTTTCATTAAATAGGCCTACTGGCACTTCATACATTGACTCTGTGAAATGGTAACTCACAGGATAGAAATCCTTGCCTTTAATGCACTTTAATGTAAAAAGATTTTAGAGCCAGTTATGAACACCTTTACCCAATTTTCTCTTCAATTTAGTCATATTCAGAGCCACTAGCTACACTATACAGACAAAAGTATTGGTATGCCTGACCATTACACAAACTTTAATGATATTAATTTAAAGACTTAAATATGGAGTTGGCCCCTCCTTTGCATCTATAATGGCTTCTGCTCTTCTTGGAATAATTTTTGAGTTTCTGAGGGAATTGTTCTGCAATTCATTCATTCATTCTGCAAAGCGTTTATGAACTCAGGCTCTAATGCTGGACAAGAAGACCTGGCTCACAATCTCCATTCCAGTTCATCCAAAAGAGTTCGGATGTGGTTGAGGTTAGGGCTCTGTGTGGCCCAGTCAAGTTCATCCATGCCAAACACATCCAACCATGTCTTTATGGAGCTTTCTTTCTGCACTGGGACACAGTCATGCTGGAATAGAAAAGGTTCTTCCCCAAACGGTGTCCACAATGTTAGGAACATGGCAGTGCCCAAAATGTTTTGGTCTGCTGAAGCATTAAGAGAGCCCTTCACTTGAATAAAGGACTGCCTGTAATAAATAATGAAGAGGTGTGTCCCAATTCTTTTGTCCATACAGTGTGTATCTTCTCCATCACAAAGTGCAACCAGGCTGGCAGAGTGAAGTCTAGTGTGTTTCTTCTGAGACATGATGCCAGCTTCTGCATCTGCCATAGTATGATGGGACAATTCAGTCTGTTTGGAGGAGCCAGCTCTGTAGCACCAGCTAACAGATGCAACACTGGCTAGCAGCGTGCTGCACAGGGAGTGGGGGTTGGCTTACTCAGAGTGAGGTCAGTTGTGCTCTCTCAGACGTCCAGCTTGCAATCTCCTGGTAATATGGCCACAGCTTAGACAGCTGTGCCTCTCAGAAACCCCCAATTGTATCAGTCCATTTGTTGTGAAATATCCACAGTAGCAGTAGAATGGGATAAAATATAGCAGATTCTTATTAGTGACATTAGTTTTACACTAAGTTTCTCATTCTGGGACAAGAAAAAACAGTTGTGAAAAATGACTGATTACCAGAGTCTGAAATATATCTATTGTTAAAAAAAACAAACACTCGTCTTTTTCATATGATAATGTACATAACATTTTTTGCCCACCAGCATGCAAAAATTTTAAGAATATCATGGAAAATGTATTTCCGCAATTCCAAGCCAAATATTAAACTTTCACAGTGTTCATGAGCTGAAAGCCCAAATTATGTACAACTAAATACTTGAAATCGATTCAGTTGTGGGCCCTGAATTTATAAGTTTAATGTGGAATTATGGAAATAAATCAACGTTGCCATGAAATTGTTTATTTATTGGAAAGGGTCCGTTTATTCGTCTGTGAAAATATTGTTTCGCATAAAATGGTCCATGTCGCAAAAAAGGTCGGGGGCCAATGCCCTAGGGCACCAGTTGCCCTAAACTGTACTGTTCTTTACATTTGACAGCAGCACCTAAGCTCTAAAAGAGGTTTAAGAAAATAGAATGCCTTATTAACAGGATCTCAAACTGGAGGACGAACAGTTCACTCCACAATCCAGAAACAGCCCGGCATAGTAATTAAACATATTCAATTCAGTTTGTCAAAACATTGGGCTACGTGCACCTTTACCGCAGCAGCATGTTTATCTGAACTCCAAGCCCTGCTTGAGCTTGACTGAGAATGTATTGGCGCATTTATTTACAAATCAAACTCATTGAATCAATATTGAAAGGCGTTCAGGGGCTGTTGAGAGGCCCATTTGCGGTAAACATCTCATTTCCCAGAGTTCTTAGAGTCAGGATAAATAACACGGGTGTCTGCTTTATGCGAGCTCATCGCCATCCGCCACAGCAAAGCTCTCGGCAGCCCAGCTCTCTCAATGGCCCATTCAGTAGTATTTATGGGATGACAGCAGGTGTCATTGAGGAAGAGAACGACACTCAGCAAGAGCGAGGAGGGACACTGAGACCGAGGCAAAGAGTTACAGCTGATAGATAGAATGGCAGGCTTCTGAGCCGAGAGAGTGGCGAAAAACAATAGTTCTACAGAGCCAAGCACTTCTTCTGCGACCGCTTACATAGACTTAACAGCTGCTGACTTCATTCGGCATTCAGCGTTTTCTACTTGTCAAATGCCTTGTCAAATGCCTTTTTGCTTGTGCTATTCCATAATACAAATACAAAATCGGAGGCCAGCAAAAATAACAGGATTTGAGTTTGCCAGTGCTTTTCATGCTGCCAGTGGACACGCTGGTGAGATCTTGAATCCCTCCACAATTTGCATGCCATTCCTATACCAAACTGCTGTTTTAGATTTGTTTGGTTTGTTTGTGAAAAAAAAAAACACATCCATGACTGATATCAGCTGAATAATGAATGAAACCTGTAAAACTTCTCAATTATTTTAGATCTGCTCACATCCTTCCTGCTTTTTTCCTTCATTGTGGACCACATTGCAACCGCAGCTGTGCCATAATATATGAAGTGATTTCTCCTCCTAACCTCCCAAAAAATACAAATAAAGACGAAGGAAAATAACTCTAAAATCTGCACTGAACTGATAGCATTCAGGCCTAGTAGCGAATGGAACGTTGCCAGTTTCTCTGATTCCCCAATCAGTAAGAAGTAAACACTCCACTGAGAATTTTTGAGATAAAAGTGCCACAATATGTCTGCCACTGATGAAGAAAGCCTTTGATAGTCACCTTGCCAGCATAGCAGGAATAGAGTTTGGAAATAAATAAGGAAACTGTTAAGCTGAAAAATAAAGTAAAATGTGACTTTTACACAAATATTTTATATTATTCAAGAAAATTACTATGTTTCATGCACAATTACTAACACACATAAACCGACCAGCCATGGGATGTGTTTGTTGCACTAGCTGCCAGATCCCATCACTTGAAGTCCAATTGTAACAGTAATCAGTGCATTTCACAATACCTGCCAGTGGTTGTAATGTTGTGGCTGATCACTGTGTAACAACAAGGACAGTAAATATTTGACCCATAGGTCAATACAAAAAAAAAAATGAGTGCCTCACAGAAAACAGCCTTGGCGCTGAGTGTGTGGAGATGGATAGTGTAGAAGTGTGATACTCTTACTGCTTTGGCAGATAAAGCTGGAACATGAGAGGGGGGAGAAGAAAAAGGTGCCAGGGCTGAGAGAGCCACTGCAGAACAAAAGAGGAATAAGAAGCACATCAAGAATTGGGAGGGGGGCTGAGAGGGAGTGAGAGACAGACGAAAGAGCAGGGAATGGGACTTAGGAAGAGAATGAGAGTCAGGGAAGGAGAGAGAAAGACTCAGGGAGGGAGGGCGGGAGGGAGGGAGAAAGATGAAGATAAGGACGATGTTTAAAAAAAGCCAAAGATAGAAAAAAGAGACAGTAATGAAAGACAGAAGAGAGAGATAAAATTGAGAAGAATGAGCAATAGTCAGGGAGAAAGAAGAACAGAAAGACAGAGAGGGGGATAGAGATGAAAAAATGTGTATACAAATAGCAAGAAAGAAAAAGGAGAGGATGAGAGGAAAAGAATGAGGGAAGAGGGAGAGAAGAAAAAAAGGGAGAGGAGGGTAAAAATGAATGAAAGGAAGAAATATAAAAAGAAGAAAGATGTATAAAAAGCAATAGAGACAAAAGAGAAGGAGGGACAGAGACAAAACAGAGAATAAAACGCAAGAATCAAAGGATGAAGAGATAGAGAGAGAGGAAAGATATACAGAGAGAGAGAGAGAGAGAAGGAGAGAGAGGGAGAGAGAGAGGATAAATAGATACAGAGATAGAGAGGAGGGATGGAAGCAGAGAGAGAGACAGAATGAGAGAGAGAGACGGAGAGAGAATGAGAGAGAGAGAGCAGAGATAGAGACACAGAGGAAAAGAGAGAGAGAGAGCAGAGATAGAGAAATAGGTAAAGAGAGAGAGAAAGAGATAGAGAGAGAGACAGAGAGAGGAGTGATAGAGGCACAGAGAGAGACAAAGGGAAAGAGAGTGAGAGAAAGAAAGAAATAGATTGAGACAGAGAGAGAGAGAGAGAGAGAGAGGAAGAGAGTGAGAGCGAGAAAGAGAAATAGCGAGGAGGAAGAAGATTTAATGCACACAGGTGAGATACGAAGAATTTTCTTTTTGTTCATGCAAATGAAACAGCACTGATGGTTTTATATATGAGATTAAATAGATCAAATAGAATCTATTGTGGCTTCACGCGCAGAGTAGAATCTCATCAGTGCCTCAGCCATACACAGCTAGGAGCTCAGTGGAACACAATTGGTCATGCTTGTATTGGAGGGCTTAGTTCCCCTCTAATTGTTAATACAGTGTGATGCTAGCCACTCCAGGCGGTGTAGGTCATATATACACTATAGGAGTTAGAAGTCTCCTCCAAGCACATCCACTCGTCCGAGACATCAGGTGAGCGTCATCAAAAGCTGACTGGCTACGAACTGATAAAGAGCATTAGGAGAAAACCTGGAGGACAAAAATCCAGCATGAGTCTCAAAAGAAACGAGACTGCCGTTTGAAGCATAAGAATTTCTCTATCCCCAGCGCTTCATCCCTCATGCCTAGCCTGGTTCTCTCAGTGTGATCAGTCATGACAATACCTGTCATGACTGCACAACTCATGGTTGATGATCTTTAATTTGGTGTCCCGCTCACAAGCTCTCTGATGAAATCAGGTAGCTTAGCCTGCATGCCTGACTGCCTCATATCATCGTACCTTTTAAGAGATGAAGGCTCAAGTAATTTGTTTGACATTTATGTGTCAAATAGGCATGCTAATGGTGTGTGTGTGAGTATGCAGGTCTTTGACCCTTCTTTTTCCAGGTATAATGGTTCGCTAGCAAAACACCGAAATATTAAAGGGATTTCTGGGTGTTTGTGTGTGCGTGTGTGTGTGTGTGTGTGTGTGTGTGAGTGTGTGTTTGTATGTGTGTGTATGCATGTGCACAAAGCCTTCTCATGGCCAGCACATTGGCCCTGACTTCTCCTACATCTCATAATGCACTGAAGACCTTGTGGAATTGATTGGACATTGATATGACTGATCCATGTTTTGGATCTATGGATGCTACAGAGTTTCTTACAATAAGCAACACCCTGTAGGGTCTGAGCAGAATGTGCGAAGTCGTGCAAGCTTGAATATCATGTTGGGCTTATTTTCACAAGAACAGAGTGTATGACCAAACAACAGTATACTATAATGTAAATTATATAATCTTTACATGGGTAGAAAATACATTGTTTAAAGCTGGTGTTTTGGAAGCAGGAATAATGGGCAAGCATACTGATCTGAGTGAATTTGACAAGGGCCATATTGTGATGGTATATAACTTAGATATATAGTAGATAAGAAGTATCACCAAAACAGCAGATCCTGTAGAATGTTGACAGTGCACAGTGGTTTGTACTTACCAAAGGTGATCCAAGTAAAGACAGCTAATAAACCAGCGATATGAGGCCGAAGGTTCACTGATGTGCATGGGGTGCGAAGGCTAGCTAGTCTGGTTCAATGGAAAAGAGGAGCTACTAAAAATGGCAAAAAAGTTATGACTGAAAAGTATAAGAACACACAGCTTGCTATGAATAAGACTGCAGACCCACAAACTGAGTGACTATGCTGACCTCTGTCTGCTGCCAGAAAAGAATCTACAATGGGATATAAACTTCAAAGTTAGACAATGGAGCAACGGAATAAGGAGGCCTATTTAATGAATCATGTTTTCTTTTAGAGCAGGATGTTGCTTACCTGGTAGAGAAAGGGCAGCAGGATGCATTATAGTGAGAATGCAAGCCAGCAGAGACAGTGTGATGCTCAGGATGATGTTCTGGTGAGAAAGCTGTACCTTTTTACGGCAGCAGGATTTTTTTAAGCCAGTGGCTTCCTTTAAAAGAATAATGTTCTCTGCCACTCTGCAAAAATCAGTCAGGAATGGTTTGAGGAACATGACCAAGGGTTCATGGCCTTCAGATTCACCGGATTTCATTTCAGTCGTGCTGAAAGAACTGGTCTGATCCATGAAATACACTTAAAGGATCTGCTGCTAAAGTGTTGATCACTCAGTGAGAGAAACCCGCCCATGTGAGAAATGTTACCGACGTTTAAGTCAGACAATCCGAGCATGATGGGCGGACATTTTTGTGCTAGTTTCAGGCAGAAATTGGACATGTGCATCGAAAAACATGGGATCCTCTTCTCTATCTCATACTTATCACTGCTATTAATTTGAAAATGCAAGCTTACTGTTTACACTGTCATTCCGAAAAAGAGAAATGGTCCGAAATGCCATCAGTTTATTCATTTGAACTCATACCTTTGCCTTTTAAAATGCAAGGTTTTGTTCTGACCGTTTGCATGTGAGGAACAACTGCACAGAACCTGGAAGGGCTAGTTCAGAAGCATGGCTGATCACATATTGCACTCAGTTTATTGAGTAACTAGTGAAGTCTGTTTTTTGGTTTAATTACACCCTTTACACTATGTGCCTGTTGAGTGGATGGTGAGTAGACAGTCTACTGTTCAGTTTGCTGCCCTTTGTACAGCCTGAGTAAAACAGCCCTTCATTTCAGCCTCAGTGAGTGCACAGTGAGTGCAAACTGCAGCCACGATGGCACAGTGTGTTGTGTCTGTACTCAAATAGCTCAAAGTGTGTACAAAATTATTTTGCTACTACAAACCATCATCACATTAACAAAGCACTGCTATCCAACTGAAGTATGGCAGCATCCAGTACCACTAGTTCAGATATCAGAACAGAATTCAGGAAAATGACTCAGTTAGAGTGAGTTTGTCATTATATTACAGTCGCAGACTAAATAAGAACTTTATTATTTGCATTATTCATATTGTTTGAAGAGAACAAAGTAAATAATGCATATTGCATTTAAAACCTCCCTTCTATTTATATGTATGAATGTATGAATATATATATTAGGGGTGTCCAGAGTGACCGCTATTCATATCTGTATTTGTATTTGTTAAAAGGCAAAATTATTCGCATACGTATATGTATATTTTTTTCAAGTAAAATTTAAATGCAGAGCGTAAACACCGTCCTGTGACGGTGGCACCGTCCCATCTGTGTCTGTCCCCTGTTTTCTGTTTGTTGCTTTATTTTTGTCCTCCCAGTATAGGTCCTCTCATTGATTTGTATCGCGTCCCTATCTGACCTGACACGCCTGTCCCTCATTTCCCTCTGTCTCACCTGTGCCGCGTTTGTCTGTGTTATTTAAGTTACTTTCTTTGTCATTTTTGTGTTGTGGTAGTCTGTCTTGTCTTGTTCCCGTGGTGTTGTCTCACCTCCCGGTTCTTGTTGTGTCTCCCTGTTGTTCTGGTTTCATGTTCATGTATTTTCTTGGTTTACCCTGGTTTCCCCATCTTGTGGTTCCTCAGGTTTGTTCCCGAGGACGTTTGTCTCCTCGACACGCCTGGAGAGGCTCAGTTCCTTTCGGCATCTCGAGGAGAGGTTTTATTCGCTCCATGATGTTGGAGACTAGCCGATCCCTCTATGTAATCGAGGTAGGCGTAGTCTTCGACTAGAGCTGTTCCCCATTCATGTTCCAGGTTCCTGTTCCAGTTCTAGTTCCCTTATAGTGTGTAAGAGTTTCCCCGGAGAGCTTGGATCTCAGTCCTCGTCTCAGGGAGTGTCTTTTTCTCCCTGGTGTCTCTCGTCCTCTTTTCCAAATCCGTGATCCTCAGGTCCCCTGTCTCACGTGAGGCGTGGTTGGCGTTGATCTCTGTTTTCCCGTACATGTCCCTCTATATCCCGAGGTAGGTCCTCATCTCCTCAACGTGCCTGGAAAGGCTTAGTTCCTTTCGGCGTCTTGAGAGGTTTTATCGCTCTGTGATGTCAGAGACTAGCCGATCCCTCCGTAGTCTCGAGGTAGGCGTAGTCTTCGACTAGAGCTGTTCCCCGTCATTGTTCCTGGTTCCTGCTTCTGTCCTTGTCCCCGTTCTGTGTTGGTTTTACCTTGAGGAACTCTGATCTGGATCTCCTGTTCTGTATGTTCCCCTGTCAGGTCAGTCCACGTTTCTTGTCTATTGTTATTCATTCTTTGTCCTGTCCTCTGTCCATTTTAGGTCTGTGTTCCTCAGTCCAGTTTTTCTGTCCCCATGATGCTCTTGCCTCAAGGGTTTCGAGGAGAGCCCTGCCCCGAGTCCTGTTCCCTGGTTTGATTTTCTTTGTTTCTTTAAGGAGCATGGACCTCGTCTGTGACCAGTCCTGAGTGTAGTTTATGTCGCCCTGTTCATGTTCCCTTCCCTGTGTGTTCGTTGCTTCTCGTTGGCTTGTTAGTCCCTTGCCTTAATTTAAGGAGAGCGGAGCCTGAGAGCAGAGAGCCAGTGTCTGTGCCTGTTCCCGTTCCTGTCCCTGTCTCTGTTCTCTCTTATTTTGTGGCCTGTATCCGTTTGTGTCATCCCCGTCTGTCTGTTAGGTTTTCTGTATCCTCCGTTCCCTGTCTGTGCTTCTATGTTCAGGTCTCATGCCTTCAGGTTTTCTGTTCACATTTTCCTGTCTGTTATATTGGTTCATGATTGGGTGTGTTCATGTTTCAGTTCAGGTTTTCCCTGTGTTTCGTGGTTCATGTTTTATGTTTCAGGTATTTCCCGGTTTGTAGTGTTCGTGTTTCTGTTCATGTCATGTCAGTCTGCTTGTTCCCTGGTTCGGATTAAGTTCTGTAATCCTGTTTTGTGTTCTGTGAATGTATGTATTGGTTCCCTGAGTTTGTTTTGTGCAGTCGTCATTAAGCTCATGTCCATGTAACTTTGGTGTCCACCGCTTTTCCTGCCTTACCCAGAACTGTGACACATCCGCTGTTCCCCACATGTACTCCTGAACTTGAGCGTGTGACTGGGGAGGGGGTGGGGAAGTGGAATATCTAAAAGTAAAAAGTGTATCGAGGAGCGGTGTGTGGGAGCGGTACTTACTCAGGGTACCTCAGAGGTCGCTAGCAGTCTGGAGGATCGACCTGAGTGCAAATATAAGTATTTGTCTCAATACGATATTCATAAAAAACATGTTATTTATGCTTTTTGAAAACTGTATTTGTATTTGTCTCCAGTCCACTATATATATATATATATATAATATGCGTTTTCTTGAACAGATTTATATGTGCAGTATGCAATCTATTGAAGGATCTAATCCTTCCTTTAAGACACGAATGGATAAAGTCTCCATGCTGAAGAAAAATGAAATAAAAACAGGCCAGTTTTTCAGCTTTGCAAGATTTCATTGTATTCATTTAGATTTGATTTTGAGGCCCTTTGGAGGCTGTTCCTGATAATTAATTTCCAGGTTTGTAAACAGCATCAGTCGTTCTTTATGTGAATTGACTATAGATGGCTGCTTGGGGTTAAAAGGCAAGACATGTCTGAAAATGATGTTTACTGTAACTGACATTTTTTTCCAATTAAAGTCTATTGGGTTTACTTTGAGCAGTTGCTACAAGTATACTTCTTTTTTTTTCAGAGCAACATAAAGGGAGCTTATCTTTTGTAAGATACATGCTAAGAGAAATTATTATCATATGTCCTAAGAAAATCAGGGGCCGAAACAAAAGCCAACAATTACAATTCATTCCAATAATTGATCAAATCAGGATATTGACATCTGTCTGTATGAATGAAAATCTCTTTGGATTGAAAGCATCCAGTGATGGTTTTAGAATATTTTTATATAACACATGTGGGAAATATATATCCCTACTCAAGTCTTGATACTCTGTTAATAAACCAAATGTGTCTGCACACACATACGGTATGTAAAGGAATTTGTCACATTGCGAGGGCTTCTGCTAAAGGCTGTCTGAAACTGCAGACTACTGCATCAGCCCCAGCCCCTTCCTCTAACCTGTTCTCAGTTCCTACAACTTCCGTTGTCCCCTCACTCCCCTCTTAATGTGCCCTGTTTCATTCTCCTCTTTAGCTCCGAGCTGCCTCTCTGTTTGCTGAACATGCAAGCCGGACAGAGATGGAGTAGCTCAGGCGACATGCTTCTTATCTGGGAAGCACCCAAACAAACTGCAATGAGCAGGACACACACTGCAGCTGTGCTGTAGCCATTTTCATTTAAGACTGCAGCCCTGCATTAGGATGCTTAATAAATGTTCATTGCTGCGGAGTATAACCAGTTGAATCTGTTTGAGACCCCGGTCACACACGTACACGGAGAGGTTTAGTCCAGTCAGCGTCTACATCAATGCAGGAGTCAAAGAGTGGAGCACTTTGTAAAAATGTGCTGCGGCGAAAAGCCCCTGCAGAGCCATTCATTGGCTAATCACACCCCTACACACTGGCTGGCCGCACACTCCCCCCTGCCACAACACGCTCTCCCTGGAGATAAAAGCGTAGCCACAGTGCCCTCTGTTGGACAGCACTGCCATGTCACCCACGGCAGTTTCCCTCCTGGTTGTGGACCAGCCTAATAAAGAAGCGAGACGAGCAATTAGACACGCTGGTGGTACGCACGTATGAATATGATGTTTCCGCACCCGTGATTGCATTTTCATAAGCACGTGTTTGAATGCATGGCCCTTATCAATTTGTCACATGTTCCTGTAATCCGTCTTCTTCGAGTGAAGCGTACAACACATGAGGTAGAACAAACACATTAGCACTATTTTAAATTGCTTTCTATTTAAAGAGCAACAGTCACATGGACACTGACTGGTTTATAGGTTAAATAAGAGAACTGCCTTTGGGTACATTTCACATTAGAACCCCATTATTCATAAATCAAAAACCAACAACCAGTAATTGCACGGGGATGGCCTTAGACCACAGAGAGTGACTCTCTGCCATAGCAAAACCAAAACCACAGCACCAGAGGCCACATCTTATTAACAGCATCTAAATTGGTTTCAGTGAACAATTCCCCGTTTTACCGGTTAACTAAGAAGGGATAGTTCGTAGAATCTGCTCCTAGGTAGAAGCCATTGCACATGACATGAACATTATTACAGGTAGTTTACCTGTGACCCTTGAACATTTTATTTTTTGTTAGATCAGTGCCACTAGAGCATCTGTGTATAGCTGTGTACACTCTGCTCTTTTTTTATTATCTTAGCTTTACATCAGATATCTCTCTGCACGTTATTTTGGGCTCTGATCAAGGACGCTTGATTTTTCCCCAAGAGATATGATTGAATTTTATTAAAATGGAAACACAGGCTAATGCACACTCCCCTGATTTACAACCTATTACCTACTCAGTGCGCAGCTTAAGTCGTACTTGGCAAAAAAAGAAATATTGACATGATTTTAATCTGAATGTACTAGATCAGCATGCATGATGTCTGAAGTAATGGAAGCTCTTTTACAGGTGTGAGAATCATAATGTTCTCAGCTCAAACAGTGTTGACTTATATGATTTTTTTGTACTTTTCTTCTATAAATATTAATATAAATCCCACAATCTTTTGAAGGCTTTCAACCTGATTTTTAACAGAGAATGCTGTCTTGCACTGTATTTATCTTTTCTTTTTTTATCAGTGCATTTCTATTTGATTCTAAATGAATATAATGAGTTCTAAAACAATATTGTGTTATTGCTTATGGTATGCAGTTTTCTGTAGCTCAGCACTATATCCCTCCTAGTTTGAAATAAATAATTTTACACACAGTGCTTTTAATGGGTTTGTTCAACATTATTCCCAGCATGCTATAAGCAAATATATCATATAGCAGGAAAAATCTGTTTTGTTAACATATCCTGACTGTTAGCTTGATAAATATTACAAATCTAACATTAGTTGTTTTTTGGGGGTTATTTTTGGCAAATAATACACTTTGTTTTTCCTTTTTGCAGCCTTTTATCTATTCTCAATATGGATAAAGGTCTCAGAGTATGGACACTGATCCAATATCACATTACTAGTTATTATATAAAACCCATAAATTAAGCACATGTTATTTTGGGCTCTGATCAAGGACGCTTGATTTTTCCTCAAGGGATATGCAGTAAGAGTCAATCAGCGGACAAAGCTGGGATAATGATTGAATTTTATTAAAATGGAAACACAGGCTAATTCACACTCCCCTACAACTTATTACCTACTCAGTGCGCAGCTTAAGTCGTACTAGATCAGCGTGCTTGATGTCTGAATTAATGGAAGCTCATTACAGGTTTGAGAATCATAATGCTCACAGCTCAAACCATGTTGACTAGTATGATATTTGAGTACTTTTCTTCTATAAATAGTAATATAAATCTTTCGATGGACTATGATTTTAACCCTCATAAAGTCTTCGTTTTTTGGTTACACAGAGAGTCCTCTTGGTTCTGGTGGACCCATTGAATTTTGAGGCTTTTAATTTAACATTTTCAAATGTTTGTTTGTTTTTTTTTTGTTAAAATTCTCAGCAGATGTTTACTGCATCCCATGTGCAAGTAATATAAACAAAAACATGTAGAAATGTGTTCCCTTTACCTTTGTTAAATCACATTTATGCATAGAAGTGCCACTCATAAATTCCTGCCAAATTAATTTTCTCATTTTGAAAAGAAAAACATGGGTCATTTTTCTGGTCCAATGAAGGAATATGGATATTCTAGAGGAGATGGGGGTATATGTTAGTACAGCTGTAGAGTTCCACTGGTTTATGAGCTTTGCTCAGAAGCACAACAGTGGCAGTCAACAAGAGGACTTCAGGTTCTACTAAAGTGTCCCTCGCATTCAGACTATCCAGATAGGAAGAATAAATTATTGTTCTGGCTCAATATGAGGATTTCTTTGCTGACTGGGTTGCTGCTGCTTGGACCACCCAGTGCTGCATGCTAGACCAACCTAGGTTTTTCATCTCCTCGGGCAGTTATAAATGCACACATTCTTTCAAAACTAAGATAAACATTCTAAAATAATAAAAAAAACGTCAATGCCTACCATAAAAAGATTCATTACAGTGGTCTTGCTTGTCTAATTAAAGGCCTGTCTGAGCCAGAGGCTGACTATTAAGCAGATGAACTAGTATGATAAGCCATGCACTGATCTAACAAGTTGCTCCAGGTAAAGACTGGCATTCAATTGTCAATGCACAGATATAGAAACTCATGTTACACAGTAAGATTAACATCTCAAAGCAAGCTAACCTTCACAAGTATGATTTTTTTGTACCCTTTAGGATGTATGGTAAGGATTTAGATAAAACTGTATCGGGAGGCTCTACTGTATGTGCTTGTAGTTGCTCATTAAGCTATAAATCTATCAAATGAATCAGAACTCCAAAGCTGTGAAAAAAATGTGTGATGTCTGTGCCTCGTCCACAACACCCCCTCGTCTTCAAGGAGGGTTTATGACCCAGCATGAGGGTTCATGGCAGATGAGGCCCGACTTCACAAAAGCCGAAAAAATGCAGTGGAAATGTACATTTTTCACTGATCTGCAGGGGGTGTCGGCAAAAAATTATTATTTTGGTCCTCAGAGAAATTCTACTTGACCCTGAAATCACGACTGCTGATCTGCATATAAGAGGGGTTTACTGCATTAGAATACATACACACTATTAAGTCGTCTTTTGGCAAGTGGCGAATTGAAACAAATGAGCAAGCTGTGTTTGCAATGTACAAGAGCACAACAAAACATTACCTGTTCTTCTATAAACTACACAAGTAGTGGTGGTCATTAGCCACTAGCTAACTGGGTACAGGTGGCATGGGTCTGTAACTCTGTCCTTATTTTGTTATAAGCTAAGTTATAGGGCTTACCCTGTAACCTTCTGGTGCCAATCCACATAATTATGGATTATTCTATTTATAATATAACCACTGCATTTCAAAGAAAATACATTATGAAGCAGATTACATTATATTTATATTTCAAATATGACAAAATGCTGATTTAAATAGATATATAGCATGTCGTATGATGCAGTATGATGTGATTCCATATTAGATTCTTGATATGAATATGGGTTGTTCTTGATGAAAATGGTACTGTGTGTGTCTTGGTGTTTCTTTTCGGTATTTCCCTCTGGTTCACATTCTGTTTGATGGGATGATCCCTTTCACACA
>JBBKCR010000012.1:8393720-8408762 GCA_037577295.1 Ladigesia roloffi | reverse complement strand
GTATAATACTCGTACTCGGCCAAAGTGCGTTATCCGTACCGGATACTCGTTTCAGCCGAGTATCCGGCTCATCCCTAGTAAACATGTTTTCTGTTGTTTCATCTTATTTTTTATGGCTCTGACAGCATTGGTTAGACCAACGAAAACGAAATATGTAATTGTAATTATTGGTGCAATTGGTGTACCAGTATCAGGGCTTATCAATACCTGCAAAATAATAGTGGAGGTCTTGGGTGATGGTGGCGAGGGGTTGTGAAAAACTTAATTTCACAGGAATAACCTACTGAAAAATGTAAAGTAAAAGCACTATCTGTAATAAATGTAAGAGATCATAGTTAAAATTCTCATTGTTTTGTAGACTGTATGCTTACATTTATGCCATTTACCAGACACTCTTATCCAGAGCGATGTATATCAGTGCTTAATTAGTCCACATCTGTTCTTCATACATCATACCTGGAGAGGAGTTCTGTCATGCTACCTGTTGCTTTTTGTAAAAATCTCAGGATTTGTTCTTTCTTCCAGTGAAGGACCATCTTAATGCTTCATCATACCAAGACAAAACACCATGCTTCCAACTTTGTGGACACAGTTTGGACAAGAATAATTTCTATTACAGCATGATTGTGCCACAGTGCACAAAACAAATTCCAGAAAGACATGGCTGGAGGAGTTCAGTGTGGAAGAACTTGACTAGCCACAGTCCTGACCTCAAACTCCTCCAACACCTTTGGGAGGAATTGGAATCGAGTTTGCAAACCAGTGTTTCTTGTCCAATGTCTGTACCTGACCTACCTAATGGGCACAAATTCCATCAGAAACACTTGAAAATCTTGTGGAAATCTTCCAAGATGAGTGGCAGCTGTTATAGCTTCAAATGGGTGATTCACTCTGTAATAATCTATGTATTTGAATGCAATGTCATTCAGGTGGTATAATGATTAGATGTCCCAATACTTTTGTGCACATAATGTAATTTGACTGGACAATAAGCAAAGAGTTTGTAAAGCAACCATAAAAACAGACTGGTGAAACTTGGCAGAATAATCTCCCTCAATCTGCCGGAATGTGTTTGCTAAAGCAGTTAAGATGTTTAAATAAAGTGGGGGAATAATGATTTGATCCCCTGCTGAAGTTAGACAAAACTGATCAGTCTCTAATTTATGAGGTAGTTTTATTTTTATGGAGAGAGACAGAATGCCAATGAAAAATACCCAGGGTATTGATCCCCGAATACCCCGGGCCTTCTATCTCCCACAGACTGGTTGTGTGTCAATGTTGCACACAGATTGCAATCAATCTATCAATTACAGATACTCGGCCACAAAAACACCCTTCCACAGAATGAGTTTCTTCCATTCCAACTTCTCCACCACCATGGGCAAGACCAAACAGCTCTCAAAGGTCATCAGAGACAAGATTGTAGACCTATAAGAGGCTGGAAAGGGTTACAAGACCATCAATAATAAGCTTAGAGGGAAGGTGACAACAGTTGTTGTGATTATTCCGAAATGGAAGAAATGATCATTAGTCTGGGGCTCCATTCAGTATCTTGCCTCATGGGGTGAGGAGGATCGTGAGAAAGGTGAGGGATCAGCCCAGAACTACACGGGATCAGCTTGTTAATGATCTGAAGGCAGTTGGGACCACAAACACTAAGAACACCATTGGTAACACACTGCATCATAATGGATTGAAATTCTACAAGCCCCCCCGGCTAAAGAAAACACATGTACAGCCAATCTTAAGTTTACCAGTGAACATCTAAATGATTCAGAGAAGGCTTGGGAGAAAGTGCTGTGCTCAGATGAGACCAAAATTGAGCTCTTTGGCATCAACTCAACCTGAAGGACACCTTCCCCACAGTCAACCATGTCTTTCTTCAAATGGTACAGGCTCAAGAAGAAGCACATTAGAGTCCTGGAGTGGCCTAGCCAGTCTCTAGACCTCAATCCTATTGAAAATCCTTTGAGGAGCTGAAACTTCAAGTTGCCAAGCAGCAGCAAAGAAACCTAAAGTATTTAGAAAGTTTTTGTAAAGAGGAGTGAGACAGAATTCTTCCTGAGGTGTGTGCAAACCTGGTGACCGACCACAAATACTAAGTTCCACCCAGTGCTAAGTCATATTTTGCTTGGGGATCAAATATTAATTTCACTGGGAGCAGGGAACCTTGCGGAATTTCAATCCATTATGCAGTGTGTTACCAATGGTGTTCTTTGTGACTGTGATCCCAGCAGCCTTCAGATCATGAACAAGCTCCTCCCATGTAGTTCCTGGCTAATCCCTCACCTTTCTCATGACCGTTCCCATGAGGCAGGATATAGCGTTGAGCTCCAGGCTGATGGCAATTGATGGTCAATCGCACCAAAAGTTTTTTACCTTCTCACCAAGCTCCTGATTGTCTTGTTACCCTTTCCAGCCCTGTGCAGGTATACAACCTTTTCCCTGACCTCCTTTGGCAGCTGTCTGGCCTTGGCCATGGTGGAGAGGTTGAAATGGGAGAAACATATTCTATGGACAGGTGTGATTTATACACATAAAGAGTTCAAATCAGGAGTATCTGTGATTAACAGATTGATAATAATCTGTGTGCAACATGGGCACCCAGCCAGGCTGTGGGAGCCAGAAATCTGGCTGGGTTGTATGGGAACAAATACTTATTTCATGCAATAACATGCAAATCAATTTAAAACTCTTATTTAGCATGATTTTGTGGGACATTCTGTCATAAAAATGAAACTACCTGGAGTGAATTTTTTTGTAAGTCAGCAAACTTACAAATTCAGCAGGGGGTAAATGATGGTTTCTCCCACCATACCCATTTAAATAATGCTAAAAATTAATATATTATTTTTAATCTTAGAAAAGATCCAGGGCAATTAACAAAAACGTTCAGAGAAACGCTCAATAACCCACACCTAGTCACTCCTCTTTGTGATAGTCATATATAAATATTTAGGCTGTACAGAATATTCTTTAAAGGCAATATTCAATGGAAATTTGCATCTGGGGAGGTTTGGTGTAAAACAGAATTTAAACTGGAATTACTTCCCCAAAAATGTAAAAAGAGGCTGTGACTTTGAACTGACGAAAGTCAAAGTTCAACCCAATCCGAAGGCTACTTCAGCAGCTTTAGGCCTGTTGACCGCAGCCGAAAGTTTCTCCTGTCCCTTAGTCCTGTCCCAAGGGACGTTTTAATGAGTGCCACCTATGAACAGCCCTCGCTGTTTGAAACCATAAATCAGGGTTTTGGATGACTTTGTTCATTTTTTGTGATAATGAGGTCCCTTTTTTAACTTAAAAAAAGAAAAAAAAAGAAATTCCCCCGTTTCTTCCTCTCCATACCTCTGTTCTGGGTCAGAGCAAAACACTAGGGTACGTAATAAATGGTTGAGGTAAAAAGATGCTGACTTTCACTTTTTAGCCAGAGTATGCATTGCAATACAACAGAGCAACATGAAACATATGTCTCTGGCCAAGGAATGTCTCATTCCTTTGTTTAGCCTTGTACTGTCATTAGAAGTGATTATATGTTATAATATGTGCTTAAAACTGAATATAGCCACATGGAACTGTTTTTTATCCTTTGCTCAAATTCATATTTTTCCTCAAAATAAACTGCTCAGTCCTAACACTTGACCAATGTTGCGTTGAGAACCCTCATGCCGACAAAAAAAGATATGAACACCATAAGACCACTGAAGGTGCGCTGTGGTATCTGGTACCAAAACTTTAGCAGCAGATGCTTTAAGTCCTGAGAGGCGTAAGATAGGGCATCCATGCATTGGACTAGTTAATGCGTGTCAAACTCATTTACACAATGGGCCGAAATTTACCTCACAGACTAAGTCGTGGGGCAGACAGGATTAACATTATTGTTATTCCTCTGCATTGAGCACATTAATGCGAATGAGATGCCAGGAATCCCAGATCATTTTGGTGGTTTAAACCATTTTGGGCCAGGCAAATATCAACGTCCCACTATACAGCAGACATCCCACTGTTGAGAAAAAGTGGAATTGTTCTACCCCAAACTGATTTAATACTTGCAATGCAGATGTTTGTCCACAGAGGGGCTGGGATGGATCACTAGAATCATCCATCCATCCATCCATCCATCCATCCATCCATTTTCTACCCCATTATTCTGCAAGGTTGTCCGGGGGGGCTGGAGCCTATCCCCGCCTGGTAAAAGCGGGGTACACCCTTGGCAGTCCCCAGCTTGTCGCAGGTCACTAGAATCAGTTTACTAGAAAGATTAGTGCTTGGAGGGAGGAGCCTTCGACTCCGACTTCCAGAATGGTTCAGGTTTCAGTTCGCTTCACAGCTTCCAGGACTGGGGGATGAGAGTGTTGTGGCTGTGTTGCTTTGAAAAGCACGTTTGCAAAAATAAACTTGTTTATATATCCTGATGTTCTAAGTGCCCTGTCTCAGTAAGTGATGCATTCACTGAGCATAAACCCCATAGTACATGCAGCGATTTACACTGAACATGCACCGTTCCCTCGCAAATATTCGCAATGGGAGACACACCCTATCTCCCTCCGTCTATCCTGCCTAGTACCTGCTTAATCTGTTAAATGGAGAACAAAGGTCGCCATGAAAGTGTAATCCACAGAGGAAATTGATCAGGAGAGTGTCGTTTACTGAATAATTCGTTCATTCAGGTGTGGGCGAGGCAGTGCAGTTTGCGCACGCGGCCCCTCAACTGAACTGAGAAACAAACAAATCACTTGAGGAAGTGATTCGGTTCAGTATGTTCCCTTAAAAGGTTCATTCATTTGAATGAATCATTCGCGAACGACACAACACTACATATCATGCTGCTCCTCTCACTTCGCCACACATTTTGCAGCAGGTTTTGAACCTTAATTGCATTCTTTAATTAAAATAGCACATACGTTTTATTCTACTTTTATTTTCTGGTTGGTAATACCAAAAGCAAGGCATAAGTGGCTTTTTAAAAAGCAGACACATCAAACTCTCTCGCTCTGCAAGCTGCTGTCTCCACCATTCTTTCATCTTTTCATTCATCCATTCAACCATTCATTCATTCATCCATTATTTTATCTCATATATAAACTTGTCAATACAATTTTAAAGCATTTATGCCAAGGAAATCAACAAAATGTGCTAGTATATTGACATTTTTGTGAAGAAAAAGTGCTTAAATTTTAAGAGATTTTAAGAGTTCTTTGGGTGGTAGTAGTTTACTGTGTAAAACACTTGCTTCTGAACCTAGTGAATGCAGTTGAAGGTTAAAACCCCTTCTTTCCACCACTGTGACCTCGAGCAAGACACTTAACCCTCAGTAGCTACAGGGAGACTGTCCCTTATGTCATTTAATTTTGATCTGTTTCCATATGAACAGAATGTTTGTGTGTGTGTGTGTGTGTGTGTGTGTGTGCCTGTGTATGTCTGTGTTTGTGTGAATATGTATACCCAATTGATATGTGCACGTGCACACAAATGCCTTTCCCTCCACAGCATAGCAGTAGCAAAGGTGAGCAGAGAGGCAGTAGAGTGTATTGAAATTCAGCACCACTTCTCCTAGCCCAGGAGAGGCCATCACAAGATTAATGAGCTATTTGGGTAGAGTTCAGCCGTTTCTCACGCACAAGGTCCACATTAGTGAAATAATTAATTTTACAACGCTGGGGTGTTGTCACCCACCGAGGCATGGCATGCAGCTATGATAAGCATTCACTAATTAATTGTCCAAAAAAATTAAAGAGAGGCATGATCCACCTTTTGACATTCAAACGCTTTGGAGGGAAGAAAAAAAAACAACAACTTCAAGCTTTTGAGCTAGAACGTTAGCGGTACTGTGCATTATGCAACGCACAGATGCTTCGTGCTAGCGTACATATTTTAAACGTGGGCGGTTTGATGGCTTTTGATTATGTGTCAGGGAAACTTCAACAAGAACTCGTCCTGATGCTAACGGACCCCATGCCCCACCTCAATCTGGTTGATGATGGATGTCCCTCGCTCAGCCCACCAGCAGCTGCCCTCACACCCAACACCATCTACAGCAACCCCCCCACCACACCACACCACCAACCCCAATCCTCTCTACACCCATTACAAATTAACTGTGCAATTCCTAACTTCAGAGGTTAGCAAGTATTAGAGTCGAGTGGGTGGTATGCTAATCTGTGAATGCATAAAACATGCGACAGGGAAGAGAGCGCCTGTGTCTATGAATCTGGCTCACAGGTAGAAAACACTGTCGTCGAGGATGCGTGAATTTTGATCTTTTTTTTTTCCCTCGCTTTTTTCCCCCTGGAACTTCATGCTGGTTTTAAGGCGGATGCATTATTAATGCCGCCAGCTCAGGAGCAATTTCAAACACTGCATATTTGAAAAGATGGATGAAATAAAATGAGCTTGTTTAAGTCTTAGACTTTTTTTTTAGTGTGTTTGAGACATTTTACTTTCTCTGAGGACGGCAGTGTGGCAATGTGTGTGTGTTTGCACGCATGTGTGTGTGTGTGCTGAAAGCGAGCGTTTCCACACACGTGAACCAAAGGTAGAATGACAGAGAGAGATGAAACAGAGCAGTGTAAGTGACATTGAGTTATTGAGGACAGTTCCTGAGTTTGCTGTTATTCACTTTTATGGGGTTGCAATGTCAACCAGTGCAGGCTTATGACCTTAGGAATATCTGTTATTTTAGAAGCCTGCAAGTGTGCAAGACTATACCTCTGGTTGTGCAGGTCTTAGTCCTGCGCTAAAATGTGATCCCACATGATTCAACTACTCATTAATAAGCCCATACTGACCTGAAGCTGTTGAGTTGGTGGAGGATTTTTATTTCACCTTTTATGTTCTTTCATTTAACTTATAATACTTATGTTAACTGCAGTTAGTTAAATGATCATTGTGTTATTAATATTGCAGCTTGAGTGTGAGTTTTGAATGTTTTTTAAAGGGGAATTATTATAAATTATTATTGTTTACGTTTAGAAGAATTATTTGATCTATCTTGAATGGACAAGAAGTTTATATTTAGCAATCAGAACTAAAGTATATGTGCTGTTTGAGTGATGGAGTAAGGTCAAAGTGAGGAAGTGACTAGTTACACCTATCCCCAGAATGTTTAAGAAAGTTATTGGCCAATGAGAATGAATCACCTGACAAATTACTTTACAAGTATATTAATGTATTTTCTAGTTTTGGAGTCTTGTACCTTTCTAAGGAGTTTATGAAATTCAAAATTCTCATTTGATCCTCCACCACAAGCGTTAATGTAAATTACGCTGGTGTTTTGACCTTATTACGGTGTAAATACACATCAACTATATAACACTAAACATGCATACAGAGCAAAACAGCTTCCACCTCTCTCTGCTCCCTACGCCTGCATACACACCTCAGATAAAATACTGCTTCTGTGATCAAGTCTATCCCCACATGGACTTTAACACCACCATTCCTGACAATCCCACAATGCACCTGCTCCTGGATAAGGATTGTCATACAAACTGGCCCCAGACAGTAAGAACCCCACCTCTCCTCCTAATGGACACAGGGTACAGGCTCCCTGAGGGTGTGCACCCACATCAGGAACACAATAGTTACGTTTCCTGATGACACAACACTTGCCTATAGGGTGTAAATATGTCTGCCTATAAGGTCGTGGTCCTGAGGTTGTCTGAGTTGTGCTCAGCAAACAACCTGGCTCTGATCACAAAACAAAAAAACCCAAAAGATCTTCCTTGACTTCAGGGTGCACAGGACAGATCCACCTCCACTTTACATCAAGGGTGACTGTGTGGAGAGCGTTCACACCCTCACCTTCCTGGGTCCGCCAACCTCTCCTAGACTGCTAACACCACGGAGGTCATCGAAAAGACACAGCAGGATCTGCACTTCCTGAGAGTGCTCAGGAACAACAACATCAGTGGGAAGCCCCTGGTGACTTTATAGTGCTCCACCATTGAGAGCATACTGACTTACTGCATCAGAGTATGGTTCTCCCACTGCACAGTGTCAGACCAGAAGATACTGAAGAGGGTAGTCAAGACTGCACAGAAAATCATCGGATGTCAATACTGTGTTTACTGTCTGTACTTTTTACTGTGTGGACTACGTCACTGTCTGCTCTTGTTTTCACCATTATGTAGCCCATAAAATTTCGTTGTATTTGTAATATCCTGCTTCAGGTCAATGACAATAAAGGCACATCTATCTAATTTCTTCTTTAAAGAAAAAAAAAAATGTCTAAAGTCTGTTTTGTTTAATACTTATTACCAAAACGTCATGCAGCTGTGAAGAAAGCTGACTTTTCCCAGATGAGACATCATGTTCTTATATTGGAAAGCACTAATCCAGTTTTGAATTTAAGCAAATTTTATTATTAGAATTTAGGTAATTATTTTGTATTTCAAACACAATGCAGAATTTGTAGATTTTTTTTGTTTGTTTGTTTCTGGTTGTTCAACGCCCTACAGTAAATGTCCCCACTTCAGACTGCTCATTAAAATTGGTTTAGTTTATTTAGTATTTCCTGAATGATTCAAATGCCAAAACCCTTGAAAAATATCTTGACTTGACCTTTAAAATAAATCATAACTTCATCCAGTCTACAGTCTAGATACAGATATAGAGAGTTAATTTTGTTGGCTGACAGGTACCGATGTCTGTATATGTCTAATAAAGACCCATTATCAAAGCAGTATAAAAATATCTATTTCAGCAGCAATAAGCTCAGAGATTCATACATAGAGATTCGTACAGTTAGTGTTAGTGGTCTACCATTTGGTTTACCATTCACAGCCTATAACACAAGTTTGTCAACCAACTTACCATGACTAAACGCAGTACAAAGACTGGCAAAGATTGGTAAATACTTACTGCATGTAAGTCAGGTTACATTTGTTAGCAGAGTTGACCACACAGCATGTGGATGCATATCACGAACCAGGTCAGGTAAAATTGATTTCTGATGTCTTGATTCTGCTTGCCTATGTTAACTGGAAGTTTATTTATGGGGAAGTTTAATTATGGGGAAGTTTAATGGCAGTATTTATTGCCTTTTGAATATACAAAAGGCATTGCTTTATTCAGCCAAAGGAACAGTTAAAGAAAGACTTTTCTCATCCCAGTTGCAGCCATTCAACCAAGACAAGCCTGGCGCGTAAAGTTTGAAATATTAAGCTTGCTCTGTCACTTTTTTCTGAACGATTATTGTACAAAAATATATTGTAATTCTATGTAGAAAGACAATTCAATTACACAAAAACAATTTCATACTTAATACATGTTCACACTTAATACTTCATCAGACCAAGACATTTTAGACATTGCCATGCTTCCAACTCTGGACACAGTTTGGGGAACCTTTTCTATTCCAGTATGACCGTGTCCCAGTGAACAAAGCAAGCACCATAATGACATGGTCGGATGAGTTCAGTCCCCATAAAACACCTTTGGGTTAAACTGGAGTGGAGATTGTAAACCAGGCCTTCTCATCCAACCTGACCTCATAAATGCAGATGGAATGGGCACAAAATCCCACAGAAACATGCCAAATCTTGTGGAAAGCGAAGAAGAGTGGAAGCTATTATAACTGCAAAAGGGGGACCAAATAGCTGCAAAGTGGGTACCCTATTGGTGTAATGGTCAGGCGTCTCAATACTTTTGTATACTTTAGTATATATCATACTTAAAATCATGTCCTGCCTGTTTTCAAGTGAAACTAAGTGTATCTTAAACACCCAACTTGATTTTGGAAGCAAATAGAAGTAATTTTGTGTATTTTAACAACATTTTATTGGTCGTGTGTCCTTTCGGGCTGAGCTTTAAAAAGTTTAATAAGCTTAGTGGCCACCACATTCTCTTTTATTCTCAGAAATGTAACCCAGAGAGCTGACTAGCTGGCAGCCCAACTTAAAACTGATTGTCAGATCAAATCAGTTAAGAAAGGAGTCTCAACAGGCATGCTTATCTCCAAAAACCCTGGTGCTTATCTCCAAAGAGGTGCTGAGCTGGTTACTCTGTGCTACTAGTGCCAAAGTAGCACATGCCCTGACAAATAAAGGTTTTCACATGTAAGTGTTTGGATTCATGGAAGTTATGATTTTACTTTTTAAATATATTAATTATAAATTGAGGATTGGTAGCAGATTAATATCCAATATTTCAGAGCATTAGTATAAAAGGTTGCAGGCTACTTGCATTCTTCTGAACTGGCAAAAATCGCTTTGAAAATAACTATTCATTTTATGGACACAAGTATTGGGACATACATTTTTAAGGGTCCAGGTTAGAGCCCTTACTTCTAGTGAAGCACAATCTTAATGCTTCAGCATGACAAGACATTTTCCACAATGCCATGCTTCCAACTTTGTAGACACAATTTGGGGAGGAAACTTTTCTATTCCAAAATGACTTTGCAGGGTTGGATGATTTTGGTGTGAAAGAACTTGACTGGCCCACGCAGAGCCCTGACCTCATCCCCATCCAGCACCTTTATGATGAAATAGTACGGAGACTGCGAGCCAGAACTTCTCATCCAAAATAAGTGTTTGACTTTATAAATGCTCTAAAGAATGAATGAGCACAAATTCCCACAGAAAATCCAAAATCTTGTGGAAAGCCTTCCAAGGAGAGCGGAAGCTGCTATAGCTACAAAGGGTGGCCAACTCGATATAGAAGTGTATGTTCTTGAATGCAATGTCATTACAGTCCATGTTGGTGAAATAGTCAGATTTCCCACTACTTTTGTCCATATAGTGTAAATTGTATATGTACATGATGTTTTCATATTACATTCCTATGCTACCATGCTAGCTTATGTTGTAGATAACTAACAAACAGGCAGATTTTCCATCTATCCTAATATTTCCTTCTATCCCACCTAAACATAAATATTTTAATCACTAACACACTAAAATTTATAGGATTCTAAGTATAAAGTATAAGGTGACGTAGAAGCCCTTAAGTTGAAAGGATTTTTGGTCATGTTTGTGGGCGGAGCTTGGACAGGTCAGTTGGAGAAAGAGAACCAGGTTGGGATTGTAAGCATGACTTAGGCAAGAATGAGACATCACTTATTCCAGACATAAGCCACATTATCTCTGTATTGTTCTAGCAGACAGCTCCCATGGTGGGACTCACCTAGAGTCGCTAAAGGGAGGGTAATTTTCAACTGTGAATTCTGCAGAAACGCTTGCAACAAACAGGGATTGCTATGCCTCTGGCTTCTTGGGTGACAGTACTGCCGCAGCAGCCACACACACACACACACACACACAAACACACACACACATACACACACACATGCACACCCCTGCAGCCAGCCAGCTAAACAGCCAGCCACACACACACCCACAAACGATAGTGCCAACACCTTGAGGCCCTGCCTAGGCGACAGATGGATATTGTCTATGGGCAGATTAATGTGTTGTGTGGGCCCACTCCTCCTGCAGAAAGGAGAGAGGCGGAGAGAGCTTTAGTTCATCCATCCAGTCCCCTATCTACCCACCACAGGTACTCCACATGTTCACATACCACTATTACAATATAAAGCCAATAAACTATGTCAGCTCTATCATGCTTCCTGTGGTCAAAGACATCTGAAAGAGGTTTTAAAGGGCAAATATAACACGAGATTCAATGTGCATTGCTTTATTCAGCTAAAGGAACAGTTAAAGGAAGACCAGTGTCAGGCAAGTTTGGCGTGTAAGGTGTAAACTTTGAAGCTTGCTTTGTTCCATTTTATGTACGATTATTATTAAGAATATTAAAACATTATTTTGTCTTATTTCATTGGCCATTTGTTGTCTGTCAACAGAGTAAGACATTTAGACAAAACTATTGCATAATTAATACATATTAGATATACAGATTAGATTTAAGATATTTTCATGGATTGAGATATTAATTGTGTTAATTATGTTAAAAAATGTACATGTGTCTAAAACCATGTCAGTTTGTAACAAATGTGTTACTGTTTTGTAACAGTGTGTCAGGAAAGCTTAAAGCTTATCATGTCTCATGTGCCTTTAAGGAAATACAACAGCATTATGTAAATGACACCATGGCTTTTTGGTGGATACTAGCTTCTGACACCACAGAAGGTTTACTTGAACTAGTCATTACATTGCAATAGAACTGTATGCCTCAAACAGAAAGCGCTCACTGAAGTTAATGAATTGCGAATGCATCAGTGGCCAATCCCCTAAAAGGAAACATGCAAATGTGTAAGGAAGATGGGACATGGCACACTCCCCTGTTCTTATTTAATCAACTCTTCTTGCACAGACAGAGTTATACTGTAAGTGTATATTACCCTGTATAAAGTGCACGTGGAACACAATAAGGTTAGTCCCCCTCCCCTCCTTGCTCACCCCCCTCCCCCCTCAGTTCCATTATGCTGAGCGGTTTGATTTTTGCTTCTCCACTAAGCTGTTTCTTGGCTTACACGCCCCAGTGCTCCGGTATTTACTCCACGCCTTTCGTCTGGGGAATTTCTCTATTAGAGCTCACATATATATAAAAGAGAAAAAAAATCAATATGCAGCAGTTCTCCTGGGTCAGAAACTAAGCGCCCGGGCTCCACTTTATCACCCACCCACAAGCTGGCCGCTCAAGCCGGCCTAATGGCTGTCACAACCAAGTGACAGTGGGCTGATCTTGCGGAGGGATGGAGCCACCGCGCCCCCCCTCAAACATACACTCTTCCCTCCCCACGGATCACCGCGAATAAAGTGTATTATCTTGGCTGTCCTTATGAACATGGCCCGGCGCACACCCACGCAAACACACGTGTCATATGTCATCGGAGCATAGTACAGCCAGGCCTGTTGGCTGATAGCAGACTGACATGACATCTCTGCCTCTCTACAGGGAGGAGAGTGGCATTCTATTACAAAGCCAACATAATACTTCAGCAGACGCTCGAGCTCCCTCCATTCCTTTGTCTTCTTCTTCGTTCTTTCTGTCTCTCCCTCTTTCCACTAAGCTCTGTTATTGTTCCCCTCCTCTCCTTAAAGATTGCCTCCCCCTATGGAGGAGTGGTGGCGGGTAAAATGAAAAATAGCGTTTTCAGCGCGGTGACATCTCATCTGTTTGTCAAGCTTTAATTTCCCATGATGCCAGGCCATCGGTGGGCCGCTGGCTTACCAGCTCCAGCGTACCGCATTTGTTCTCGCAAAGTCATGAGTCAACTTTTCTTTTCCCCCCCTGTCCCTCATCCCTTTACTTTTCTCTCCACCAGTGCTAAGCTACTTTGCTGTTTGCTCGTACTAATGCTCTCTCATTATTGCCATAAGCAGGCTAAATGCAGCACAGGCCGCCATAGTGTAGGTCCGCGGACATGTGATTTGCAGCCACAAGTGTAAGGGTTTACTGAAAAAAATGGGATTCACGCAGTGTTCCCACTTACCCTGAATGAAGTCAGGCAACCAGTATATGTTTAGTGTATAAAATTGACATACTTAGCATTGTACTGGAGAAATATGACTAATGTTGCTAACAAGTAATAGAAGTGTATCTCACAGATATGTCAAACGAAACATCCAAACCACCTCACACTTGCTGCAGATCATACTGGCATCACACGACAAGGTTATCCATAAACATGTAAAAAAGTATAAAAAAAGATCTCTCTCTCTCTCTCTCTATCTCTCTCTCTCTCTCTCCCTCTCTTTCCATCTTTGCCATTTATACATCTATCCATCCATAGATCTATCTCTCTCTGCTCAACATCACCTCCAAATTAAATTTTTCTCCTCTCCTTTTTCTCCCTTGAAGGCATTTTTTCCCAGGTGGGTTGTCAAAACGGAATTGCGTTGTCCCGATCTGTCACTACAAGAATGGTAGGAGTTCGGTCCTCTGGAGAGAGAGAGAGCTGCAAGATGGAGAGAGTGACAGAAAGAGAAGAAAAGCGAAATGAGAGAGGGGGAGAGAAGAAGAGGACAGAGAACAGACAGTGGGAGAGAAGTGTAGACAAAAGAGAAAGGGGTGGGGGGTGCAGAGGAAAAGCTATCGAGAGAGCGAGCAGGAGAGAGAGAGTGAGAGAGAGAGTTTGAGAGAGCGTGAGAGAGAGAGAGGAAGGAGATAGGAGGAGAGAGAAAGATCTTCATTTTTCAGCCTTGACAAGTGTCTTAGTGGAGAGGATGACAGTTATGCAACACCAGCTTGTGGAAGCAATGTGAAACCACTGCACTCGCTGTCATGCACTTTCTCCCTGATAGATACTCACAGGGGCGGGCAGGCAAAAGGGAGGGGGAGGGGACAGCATCAGCATTGCACATGACGGACACGCAAACATACACAATCGCACATTACCAATCTGGGTGTCAGCAGCAATGACAGGAGACAAACCAATTTTGGACACGTAAGCCTCAAAACAGATTTTTACTGTATCCGTACAAAACAGCTAAGTGTCAGTGTGTGTGTGTGTGTGTGAGAGAGAGAGAGAGAGAGAGAGAGAGAGAGAGAGAGAGAGAGAGAGAGAGAGAACAAATACAGGCAGTATTGACCTTAGAGTTTCACATTTTTGAAGAACTCAGTTACATTACGTTTTCATTTCCACTACTTCATTAGCTTATGGTATGAGTAGGATATTACAGCTGGATTTCACTGGTAATGTGATTCCACTTTTTAAGTAAGTAGAAGCCTACCATCGCTGTCTGGCGGAAAACTTGTAACTCCACTTTTGGACTTTGTTCTTGTTGTTTTTTCTCCATGTGGGTCTGTAAAATTTTGAAATGTTTAACCAATTAAATAAATACCAATTTTGATGACACAGATTTATTAAGATTGTACATAGTGTTTTTGAGTTGAGTTTCCTTAAAAATAGTCATTTTGGACATATGAGCTTTCGGCCCGACTGCGACGCTATGTCAGATATGAAAAGGCCCTAATTAAAGTCACAACCCATTTCCCTTGTTTTGAAATGGAATAGTATCGTAATCAGTGATGGGAATAATGGCGGGGGACCAGGCTCCCTTATGCCCCCCCACCCCCACCCCCCGCTCTGAACACCCGAATATTTAAATATAATTTTTATAATCATGACGTGTGCTGGCT